>NEWO01003199.1:0-12986 GCA_003013225.1 Phalaenopsis aphrodite
TGTAAGGAGGACCGGAGAAACCTAAGTCATAAAGGCCGGCTTCGTCAATATGATCACAGAAACGATTAATAAGATTTGTGTCAACCTTAGCACCACCCCGTCTCTCTGTAGGCGACATAACCATATTTAGATCGCCTTCAACGAACCAATTATCATTTATTTCAGCCTCCATATGAGTAAGTTGTTGCCAAAGAAGAAATTTATCCCATAAGTGAGAGCCAGCATAGATAAACGTAGCCCAACTTGAAAACAGTTCAAATTGATATTGAATGAGAACATATTGCATATTATCATCGATAATATTAACAGTGATATCCTTCTTCCAAAAGAGCCAAATTTTGTTGTTCACATTGCAGAAGTGTGAATACCCCTTGAACCTCTTAATGATGCTATCTTTATGAATTGAAACAAAAGGTTCCAGAATAGCAAGGATGCCCGGTTTATGGACCCTACATAAATGTTTTAAACGATTAAAGGAGTGAGGGTTCGCCACTCCTGTAATGTTCCACACCAAAACATTAAACATGGTCCATGACACCCTCCCCTCTAATAATCTTAGAGGGTAGGTGGCAGTGCTCACCTTCTGAGTGATAAGTGACATCAGTAGTATTTGATTGTGGTAATTTCGGTATTTCAGATTTCCTTCTTCCACGTTTTCTACCGTATCTCTGAATTTGCCATTCGGATTCAAGGACAGAGACAACAATTGCTGTAGGATCCTGCTGTGAAGAGATAGTATGAGTGGAGGGATTAGGAGCATCAGGGAGGTGAGTGGAAGTCTCGGTTTGAAGGACAGTGAAAACAGGGGGTTCAACCAAATCATTAACTGTAACATCAATCGGGTAAAGGCTGTAGAGTCACCTCAGCATCCCCCATATCAGGCGTAGTTATCTTATTAATTTTTAAAGAAGGAACAGTTGAATCATTTAAACCGCCAACAGCCACAACATCCACCGCTACAGCCTCAGCAGGGGGGTCAGCCGAATCAGCAGTTTGTATAGGTGGTTGTAAGAGTGTAGGGAGAGCAGATTTGTGTTCTCCAGGGGACGGTCTATGGGTAGGAAATTTCCTTAATTCAGGATGTAAATGGAAACAATGCTCAGAGTCATGACCAAACATGCTACAGTGCCTATAGTAATAAGGATGTTTTTTAAGCAAAACCGACTGCCAGTAGCCCGTATGAGTAGAGCCTATCCAAATGTCCTCCGGTGGAGGTAAGGTGATATCTCTTTCGATCAAAATCCTAGCGATCGAGGGTCTAGTGAAATTGTAGGTGTGAGCATCTAGCATTAGAGGTTTCCCATACATGGCAGCGATCGAAAATAAAATTTCGTGATTAAACAGATGCGCCTTCAGACCCGGGAGTTTAAGTCAGACAGGGATAACAGGGAGCTCTGTTTTGGGGTCAAAGTCAGGTGTCCATTTAAGGACATTCATCCAAACATTACCAAAATGAATAGTTCTGCGAGCGAAAAGTTTTGCATAATCGCCTTCATTGGAAAGTTGTATCAAAATATGCCGGCTATCCAAGGCCCCGATCTTCCAACCTCCCGAAAATTTTAACAGCTCAAAATTCTTCAACAGAAAATCATATTTCGGCAAACCATAGAGGAATTTGCCAATCAAATGGAAACGACAAGCAGTGGCGAGGATAGAGTTCTCAGAATCAGAGAGGAAAAGCGCGTTTTTACCCCCCTTACGACCTTGAGGTTTAATGAAGCTACTATCACCCCCAATAATGAGCGAATCATGGTAAGAAGAAGGGAAAGCAAACTTTGGGGGAGACCCAGAAAACGAAATCCCCACAGTGACCCCAGCGTAAGTTTTATCCATGACCGTAGCGAGAGGAAAAAAACGAGAGAAGAAAACCGAGAGCGAGAGGAAAGCCTAAAACGAAAAACCAGAAAGATCTCACCAGGGGGTTGTCGTCGTTTAGCCGCAACATCCTCGCGTCGCTACGAAATCGCCCCCGGTGCCAAACCCTAACAGAGCGGCCGCGGTCATCTCAATCATATATATATATATTTATTTATTAAAGAGAAAAAGATTGTATGAGTGACCCTAAAAGAAGCCCAACTCACACAATACAACACACAAAACCCCAAATAAAATAAAGACATAAAGATAAAAAAACCAAAAACCACCAAATGACGCAAAAGCGCTAGGGACGTCCCACTTTAATCCTCCATCTGCTAACAAATTGGTAAGGTGCGTACCATTACCCGAAGTAACCAAAGTATCATTGATCAGATTCTTGAACTCAAGTAGATCTTCATTCTTCTTCATCCTCCTGGATGTGTAAACTTGTTATTCCTCATCTGATCAATGGATTTATCCAAATGTGGCCGGACAGGTGTAGGAAGTTGCACATCATGATCCTCATGAGCCCAAATAGCATTAACATCTTGCTCGACTTGATGAGGTGGTGGAGAAGCAGTAGAAGTGTTGTTTTCTATAATAACAATGATAGGTTCTAGAGCAAGTGGGGTTTGAAGAAATTCTCTCGCCCCCACGATAGGAGATTCCAAAGACGGTGGAACTACAACTTTATGTGGAGACTGAATGGTTGGCATATTGCTTGCGAGAATAGTGACGTCATACGGGGTATTCTTTTTGATGAACAATAGTGTCAATAATTTGGAGCTGATCTGGAGGAGAGAGATTCACTGTTTCTGGCAGAGCACTTTGCCTTTTTAGTTTGAGGTGGGGGTGTATATGGTAGCATTGAGAACTGGATTGGCCGAATCTACGACAGTTCGAACAATACAAAGAAAAATGCTCGATCACTATCTTTTGCAAATATCCAAGGTGTTGCGTGCCAAATAAAATTTCGTCAGGAGCTGTTGAAGTGATGTCTCTTTCAATAAGTACTCTGACTTCAGATGAACGAAAAAGATTAAAAGTAGGAATGTCCGTTTTGAGTGGCTTACCAAAAGCTGAGGCAATAGAGTACAACAATTTTTGAGTGAAAAAATGAAATTTCAAATCCAAATTGTAATGACTGTCATTCCTTCTGTGGGTTAAAATCCACAGACCATTTCAAAATCTTCATTGTTCTGTATTCAATCAAGGTTACCCTTCTAACAAATAATCGAGTGTAATCCTCTTCATTATTAATTCGAATAAAAATGTATCTTCAATTTTAAAAGTCTAATTTTCCACTCACCAACAAGATGCATAAGCTCAAATTCCTTATAAATAAGTTCCATTTTGGGATGGTCATATAGAAATTTCTCGACCAAATTCAGATGATAGAAGGAAGCAAGTTGAATAATTTCAGCTTCTGTAAAAAAGATGATAGGCTTCTCATTCTTCCTACCAAGCTTGTTGATGTCCTCTAACTCAAACGAAGGAGGGAAAGAACACGATTTAAGAGAACCTCAGGCACCTGCAAGTGCAGCAGCATACGATCTGTCCGAAGCCATCCCAATAAATGGAGGTGCAGCGTTAAGAACAGTGAAGAAAGCAGAGAACAAATTACGAATCCAAAACAGGGAGCAAGGAGTGGGACATAGGAAAGCCCCTCTGAGATCTACAGACCGTTCGCTGCAACAACAGACAAAGAGGGCAGCGAAGACCTACACCGCAACAGCAGACGAATCATAGCTGCAAACGAACGACAATGAGAGTTGAAAGAGAAAGTGAATTATGGAATCGAAAGAAAAGGCAAAACCGCAGAAGAGCGTGAAACCCTTCTTCCTTGATTGCGAACGAAGCGAACGAAGAAATCAAGGGAGACACTCTAGTTCGCCATGAGGTGAAACCCTAGCAGAGCCTCTCATCATTTTTATGTGATATATATATGTATATTGAAAAAGCCAAATGACTGTTATATTAAATAGAAATAAAGTAGGATACATATAGATTGTGTGGGAGGGCCCAAACATGATACTCTGCCCACACGATAATCACCATATCAAATGGTACCAAAAAAAATACAAAAAAAAATGAGAGACCTAAAAAAAAAACCAATAAGTGCAAAAAACCAAAGTATCAGGTAGCTAGAGAGCGACCCAATTTTGTCTTGCATCTGCCTCTAGTCCTAGGTAAAGATCCAGCTAATAAATTAGTAAGTTTCATTACCAGTAGTAACCAATGTATCATCCAATAAATTCACGAGCTCAAGCCGGCCTCCATTCTTCTTCTTACTCCTGGAATAGACCTGTCATTCCTCATCCGAAGATTGGCTCACATAATCATTGGATTGGTCTAAAGCGTGTCAGACATGTGTAGGTTGTTGACATTAGAAACAACTACTTGTTATACCAGCTGATCTTTTATCGGATCGAAGGAGCACTCTCGTGTGTCTTGGCATGTAAGTGGGTCTTCCTCAATAACAGTGAGTGGTATAAGAACATTTGAATCTGTACAAGTAGTATGGTGTTCTTCATCATGAACTACTGTATTGAAAAGAGGTCGGGTTGCACTTTCTTAGCAGGAATGGTAGGTGACTGATCTTTAGTGATATTTGATCTTAGAGGAGGATACAAGCGATAACAAATAGTGAACCTGTGACCAAACATACTACAATGAGAGCAATATAGAGGGTGTGGTTCTTTTTCAACCTTTTGTCAATGCCCGTTGTGAGTGGTGTCAATCCAAACCTCAACCGGAGCTCATTGAATGATATCTCTCTCAACTAACACACAACCCACAGAGTGTCTGGTGACAGCAAATGTATGACTATCAATCTTAAGAGGCTTATCGCAAGCAATTATTAAAGAGATAAGAGTTTCCAAGTGGAACAGATGTAATTTTAACCCCGAAAATTTTATCCAAGCAGGAATGATAGGGGACTGCTTTTGGATCAAAATCGACAGTCTATTTCAGAATTTTCATAAAACGGTTGTCGATCTTGATAATTTTTTTAGAAAAATGCGAGTGTAATCGACATCATGAGATAACTAAATAAGTATATGTCGACTATCAAGTAAGTCAATATTCAAACTGCCTTAGAGCAAAACTCAAAGAGAACGTGAGAGTACTGGTTTCAACCTCAATGAGAAAAAGAACAGACTTCCCATCTTTTTGACAAGCTTTTTAATGAACGTATGATCACCACTACCTTCAAGAGCATCATAGAAAGATTAAGTAACATTGCAAGACTTGCTAATAAGAAAATCAGGCTTTGAACCTGAAAGAACACGAGTAGGAATAGGAAAGTCGTCGACAAGTGCATTTGACCTAGGAACACATCCTCAAGGCCATCTCCGAAAAGACTGGGCAAGCCGCTAGAACAAGGCGAGCCGACATGAGTTCTGCGGCTCTGTTGAGAGGAGAGGAGCCGTAGCAGTGAGTTGCTGTTATGGCTATCAAATCATACGAAGGAGGGGAACTAGAGAAGAAGAGATCTATGATGCAAGCCATTACGGGTGAGGAGAGGACGCAAGCCGCGACAGGCAAGCATCGTCGATTACGGGGAGACGTCGCGAGCGAGCGTCAGTGGAGGTTGTTTCATGCTTAGCCAGCCGCTAATATTTTAAGTGACCGGATAGGATGAATGGTTTCCCTCAATATTCATCAGCCTTTCTAGAACTTTCTCGGGATCTCTACGCATATATATATATATATATATATATATATATATATATATATATATATATATATATNATATATATATATATATATATATATATATATATATATATATATATATATATATATGCGTAGAGATCCCGAGAAAGTTCTAGAAAGGCTGATGAATATTGAGGGAAAAGCCCAAGGGCTAAATCTATTAAAATAGGAAAGATGCATAAATGTTGTATGAGAGCCCAATAGAGGCACCCTACCCATACAATATAACACACATAAACACCCAAAAAAAGAAAAGATACATGGAAACCCAAAAAAAAAAGATACCAAAATCATATAAAATAAGTAGCTAGGGACGAGCCAGTTTAGTCCTGCCTCTGCCTCTAGTTCTAGGGCAAGATCCAGATAACAAATTGTTGAGTGTCGAGTCATTTCCTGAAGTAACCAAAGTATCATCCATTAGGTTCCCAAGTTGAAGTTTGTGTCCAATCTTCTTCTTCCTCCTTGAATAGACCTGTCATTCCTCCTCAGAAGACTGGCTCATCTGATCATCGTGTTGGTAAACAGAATGTGGGGCAGATAAAAACTGATGAGCACCGGAAGAACAATTGTCAACTGTTGCAACGACTGTAGGTTCAAGTGTGTGTGAAGCATGAAATGTCTCCTCTTCACCTAATGTTGCCTGCAACTGAGGGTTTGAAATTATAGGTTGCTCAGCAGGGCCATCCAACTTCTCATCGATTGCATAAATAGTATTTTCAAGGGGAGGATCCACAGGGGCGATTAACTCAGACACCATAACCTGTTCTGTGGTAGTTTTCTCTTCAGATGGAACAGATATATCCAAAGCAGTGGGGTCAGATCCATTCTTATTCACTTAATCTTTAGATTTCAAATTAGGATGAAGCTTATGACATTTATTAAGGTTGTGCCCAAACATCATACAATGAAAACAATATGAAGGTCTATGCTCCATAACAATTTGTTGTCAATATCCATTGTGAATTGTGCGCAATCAGACTTCAGTAACATCAGGTAAAATAATATCTATTTCAACAAGTATTCTGACCACAGAAGGTCTGGTTAGGTTAAAAGTGGGTAGATCTAGCTTCAAAGGGTCCCCAAATATGACACCAATAGAGTAAAGAACTTAATGATGAAAAAAGCGCAACTTGAGATTAGGCAGACTAAACCATACCAATACAGTAGAAGATTCGTGCTTGGGGTCAAAATAAGGAGACCACTTGAGTAGCTTTATTGGTTTATCAGCAATGTTGGGATATTTTTTAGAATAAATCTCAGTGTAGTCTTCAAGCACGGTTAGTTGAATTAATTCGTCTCTCATCTATGAGCCCTACTTTCCACTTTCCTGCTAATTTGATATCATCAAAATTTTTCCTGATAACTTCCATAGGAGGATGTCCCCACTAAAATATTTCAATAAGAACAAACTTGAATTTATCAGTAAGGAAAGAAATTTCTAGTTCAGAGAAAAAATGTGTTGATTTCCTACTTTTCATGCTTGCAATCTTGATAAAGGGGCAATCACTTTCCCGTTGCTCCTTATAACTTGAGGGGAAAACAACCGCGTCTCCCTCTGAGAATTACCCACCACGTAGGCAAAGGAGATTTTGCCAAGTTCAATCGTAGACGAAGGAATCTCCATCACAGCAAGGAGAAGCACTGACAAAGTCGGGCAGCGGCAAAAATAATGAGCCGAAAGGTCGAGGCGAAAAAATTGCAGTTGTCGAAGCCGCCGAACAGTCGCAGCTCGACGAGGCAGGTCGCGGAACAGTTACAACGAAGGAGAGAGTAAGGAATTATGACGAGACAACGTGACGCGGCTCGCAGCTCGACGTCCACAGAAGCAGCGAGATGTGACGACAGCGAAGGAGGAGTTGACGATCGCAGGAGGCTTCGTCTTCGAGCACGATCAAACCAGGGAATCTTCATTGGGCGAAACCCTAGCGGAGCAGCTCGATCTCGCCACCGACGCCAGCTTCTACGCATATATATATATATATATATATATATATATATATATATATATATATATATATATATATATATATATATATATATATTTATGAGAAAGCCCAAAGGCTACTATATTAAAAGGAAATAAAGATACATATAGATTGTGTGGAAGAGCCTAAGTATGACACATTTTCCCCATAATAACCACCACATACAAATGGTTTAAAAAAAAAGGAGAAAATTACAAGAGACCTAAAGAAAAAAAACAAAAACTGCCAAAAAATGTAGTATCAAGTAGCTAGAGAGCGACCCAATTTTGCTTTGCCTTGACCCCTAGTTCTAGGAAAGGAGTTAGCTAATGAATTTGTAAGATGAATGTCACTGCCAGTAGTGACAAAAATATTATCCAATAAGTTTCCAAGCTCGAGCTGACCTCCAGTTTTCTTCTTCCTCCTGGAATAGACCTGTCATTTCTCATCCAAAGATTGACTCGCCTAATCAGTAGATTGGTCTAAAGTGTCCCGGACGTGTAGGATGTTGAACATTAGAAATAACTGTTTGTACCAGCTGATCTAACAGTGAGTGGTATAAATACTTTTGGATCGGTACATGTATAATGTTCTTCATCAGGAACTGCGATGTTGGGTAGAGGATCAATTTACACCATCTCAGCAGAGATGGTACGTGCTTGATCTTTAGCGATATCCAAAACCTGTCCTGTGGTAGCTTTCTCTCCAGATGGATAGACATGTCCAGAGTAGTGGGATTAGATCCATCATTATTCACTTGATCTTTAGATTTCAAATTAAGATGAAACTTATGACATTTATCAAGTGTATGGCCAAACATCCTACAATGAGAACAATAAGGCGGTTTATGCTCCATGACGATTTGTTGCCAATATCCATTATAAGTTGTGCCCAACCAGACTTCAATAACATCAGGTAAAGTAATATCTCTTTCCGCAAGCATTATAGCCACAGAAGGTCTAGTTAGGGTGAAAGTCGGTAGATCTAGCTTCATAGAGTCCCCAAGTATGGTCACAATAGAGTAAAAAGCCTGATGATAAAAAAGTGCAGCTTAAGACTTGGTAGACTGAACCTTACCGGTACAGTAAGAGGTTCATGATTGGGGTCAAAATCAGGAGACCACTTGAGTAGCTTCATTGATTTACCAGCAATGCTAAGATAATTTTTGGAGAAAATCAGAGTATAATTTTCAGTCACGGTTAATTGAATTAATACATCTCTCACATCCATTAGCCACACTTTACGCTTTCCTGCTATTTGAGATCATCAAAACTTTTCCTGATAACTTCCATAGGTGGGTGCGGCCACTGAAATTTTCCAATAAGAGTAAACTTGAATTTGTCAGTCAGGGTTGAAATTTCTAACTTTTCTTATTTTTCTTACTTACAATCTGAATAAATGGGCAGTCATCTGTACCATCACAATATTCTTTATAACTAGAGAGAAAGACAACCGCGGTCTCCACCTGAGGATTACCCACCACGTTAGCAAAGGAGGTTTTGTGAGGTTCAACCGAAGTAAGCTCCATAATAGCAATTATAAGCACCACCAAATCGGTCAGAGGGCAAGAATGACAAGCTGAAGACGGTTAGGAACCGAAGAGACCAAACACTCGGTGTTGTTGAGCTGAGTCGAGAAGGAAGACGGAGGAAGACGAGCACACAACCCCTTCTAGTCTTCTGTGAGTGAGGAAGACGAAGAAGGTTCACGTCTTCCGTGAGATGTGAATCGACGAAATCGAACAGAGACGACGTAGCAGATGCGAACTCTGTCGGCTTCGAATGTCGCAAACGAGAGCCGCAGTCGACGTCGAAGCAATGTGAGCCGACAACAACGAAGAGGACGAGACGACGCCGGAGAAGAAATGTGAGGAAAGGAAATGATCTTATGCGTTCGACATGGTCGAAACCCTAGCAGAGCTGAGCGTGGGTGACATCCTATATATATATAACCCAAAGAGTAATATATTAAAGAAAAAAGATACAAACATGTTATATGAGTGGGTCAAAAAATGGACACTCAACACATATGGTACAACACACAAAAAAATTAAAATGGGTACATATAAAAATAAAAAAAACCCAAAACCACAAGGGCGCTAAGGGTCATCCCAATTTAGTTCTGCCTCTCCCTCTAGTTCTCGGAAAGGATCCAGCTAACAAATTTGTAAGGTGCGTACCCTTACCTGAAGTAACCAAAGTATCATCCCTAAGACTCCTGAGCTCGAGCAAATCTCCATTTTTCTTCTTCCTCCTGGAAGTGTAAACCTATCATTCTTCATCCAAAGAATCAATTTGGTGAGGTGGTAGAGCTGTAGCAGAAGAATTACCAACCGTAGTACCCACAACATGTTCTAGTATATGTGAATCATGAGTTGCCTCTACACCAGATACTTCCAGAAGATGAGGAGCTGCGAGGTTCTCCTGATTATCAGTTTGAACACTATTCTTTGTAGGTAAAAGTTCTTCAGTATTATTTTCTATGGGGTTTGAAGGTGTCAGCATCACATCAATCGCAGTAACAGTAACAACAGTTTTAGGGGGGTCCACAGGGGCAACAAATACCTCTTGTCTGGCAGTATCCTCTTCAGGTGGAATTGAAATATCCGGAGCAGTAGTGTTAGACACATCCTCATCCACTTGAACTTTAGATTTCAAATTAGGATGAAACTTGTGGCATTTATCAGAGATATACCCAAACATCTTACAATGAGTACAATATGGAGGTTTGTGTTCCATGACGATTTGTTGTCAATATCCATTATGAGTTATGCCTAGCCAGACTTCAGTAAAATCAGGTAAAGTAATATCTCTTTCTACAAATATTTTGGCCACAAAAGGTCTGGTTATGCTGAAAGTGGGTACATCTAGCTTGAGACCTGATAGACTAATCCAGACCGATTCAATAGGAGATTCATGATTAGCGTCGAAATTGGAAGACCACTTAAGTAACTTCATTAACTTGCCTGCAATGGTAGGATATTTTTGGAGAAAATTCGTGTAGTCTTTAGCCACAGTTAATTGGAACAACACATGTCTCTCATCTATAAGCCCCACTTTCCACTTTCTTAGCTAATTTGAGGTCATTGAAACTTTTTTTGATAACTTCCATCGGTAGGTGCCCCCACTGAAATTTTCCAATGAGAGCGAATTTGAATTTTTCAGTGAGAGCGAATTTGAATTTAAAAAGTACTGTTTTCTCACATTTCCTATTTGCATTCTTAACAAAGGAGCAGTCATCTATATCATCACCATAATCTTTATAACTTGAGGGGAAAACAACCGCCGACTCCCCTTGAGGATTACCCACCACGTGGGCAAAAAAAGCTTTAACAGGTTCAAACGAAAAAGAATTCATGTAGCCGACCACGTATTTATTAAAAATGATCTTAATTTATTAGAACTAAATGAAAATATGACACTAAATAGGACGCAATGGAGAAAAAGGATTCATGTAGCCGACCACGTAGTGGGAATAAGGCTTTGTTGTTGTTGTTTCAATTGCACCTATAACTCTAAAAATTGTGATTTTAGAAAGTAATTGCTTAGCTCTCCTACATAGCCTCAAACATAAAAATTGATGAGCAAGTTTATGTTAAATTATTCAAATTTTAGGACTTTGAAATTGACTACAAAGATTTATGAATTATAAGTGTACGCACCTATTTGCCAAAGCATACAAAAAAAGAACAATAAAAAAAAACCATCTCGAAGAGGACTGACAATGAGATGAAGTTCAGCAGAGCATCAATAAAGAGTAAAAAAACAATTAAATAAAAAATCTTAATTGTACAGAAATATAACTGAAGATACCTGTAGCCTTTCAGCTTCTTCCCTATCCATGCTAAGCTGTTTCTGTAACTCCTGTATTTTTATGGAGTAATCTGTCTTTTCCGCCTGATTTAATTGCAATAGAAAAGTGGCAAGTTAGAACATCTTATTCTTAGAACAAGTCCCAATATCCACGTTGGTAACCCAATTAAGCTTGTCTGAAATAGTTGTCAACAAAATAAATGTCAATTGATTTCTAAAATACTGAAAAAAATAAATTTGAATACAGATGCAAGTATTTTAATGAGATTGTACTAGATGATTTAAGAACTATTTAAGATCCATAAAAAAATTAGGTGCTTAACAAATATAATGAGGACTCAACCCTCTCTATTGTCATCACTTCAAGATGTGAAATTGTAGACCATGACAATTATAGTTGGCTTTGTTCATTGGCAATATTTTATGCGCACAGAAATCGCATGGAGAACATATATCATCAATGGAACTTTTAAATACCGATTTAATATATTAGAAATAATTCCTCAGTTTAGGCTACTATGGTATAGGATGACTAAAGTTAAAATAATTGTTGTCCAAGTAAAGTCCCAGTTTTAGATGTCAAAGAAGCAAAATGCAGCAAGAGAGCCTAAAAGCACAATTCAGGGTTACCTGAAGATAAGTCCCTGTATAAGGTCTTTAACAATGAAAGTGAGCCTGTAAATGGCCTCTTAAGGTGTTTACTTGCATGGATGCACATTTGCTTAACATGTATTAATAATCATAGACATGGTTCATGACTTTTTATAGAGTGTGCACCATAATACCTATCTATCTATAATAAATATTGATAAATAGTAAGAACTTGCCTTTGTGGAACTCTTTAGTCTTCTAATGAGTACTTCCAACTCTTTGGTCTGCAGAAACCACTAATGTAGATTAGCAAGGAATAAAATGTGGAAACTTCTATAACGATGATATACGTTTAGAAATTAACCTTATGTTTCCTCAACCGCAGGGCAGCTTGCCACTCATTAGATGCTAGTCTTTCTTCATAGCTTCTAAAAAGGCTATCAGAATAATGTGCTAGTTGGAATAAACATTGACAATGTTTTAATGTAGACGAATCATCTTTTTTCTTGCTTGCTTCAGCAAGCTCGACAGAATGTTTTAGGTACTGTTCTAAAATAGTCCTTGAGCTGCACAATTGTAAAAGAAAACTCATTAACATACATGAAATTGTATTCACCACTACAAACAATAAGAATATAATCCCGAAATAGTAAATTATTACTTGCTTGATCGCGTTTCTGCCAACCACTTTCCAATCAATCTATGCATGTTTGATGCCTCATCTTCGATTTGATGATATTGCAAAAGATATTTTGCTAGATTAATGGCCATAACAGTTTGACCTTGAGCTCTTAAGCTTTTAGCTTCTTCAAGCTTTCCCAAGAAAACATTAAAATTAGATGAGGAATGGATATTACACATGAGCTTCCATAATTTGTTTATTACAAACGGAAAGAGAAAAAAAAAAAAATGGAAGCAATAAATAGGCTGCAAGTAAGCGTTCGTTAAGTTTTCAGACAATCTATGTCAATTGATATTTTTTTTTTACTCTTATCGCTATCTTTTAGTGGTTTAAAAGTGCTGGCTAATCATATAATAATATTAC
>NEWO01003200.1:0-13722 GCA_003013225.1 Phalaenopsis aphrodite
ATGCCAAGAACTTGCGCCTAAGTGCCAATGGAAAAATTTTAGCTGGCAGTTAGGACCCAATATTTGGCGCCTAAGCACCCAAAATTAAGTTTATATATTGGAGTCACCTCCTTCTTGTGGAATTCACCCCTCCTCTTCCCAATCTTTTATGTGGTGTTTAAGGTGGTTTTAAAGCTTTATAATCTTGGATTAGGAGCAGAATAGATTCAACATCTTGGGAGAGTATGTCACTAAAAACCAAAGGAGGAAAGGATGAAGGTAATGGAATTTATGATAAAAAAAATTTATTAGCGTGTGAGCTCAAGATAAGCATTACGACATGCTTCAGACTAGAAGCTTATAACAGAGCGAGGTTTCACTAGCCTGAGAGGAGTTATAGAAAGTTTAATAGTTATGAACAATTATGAAGTATTCTGCTACACTATTGTCATAGCAGTTATGTCCATTTTCTGAGAATTTTATGCCAACCTTTCTGATTCATCTGATGATGTGGTATTTGTGCACGAAGGAAAGGTAGATTTTTTTCTCCATAAGGAATAAATGCATTTTATCAATTGGAAATTGTTCAAGACTATTACGCACTTAATTTTGCACCAGATGGTACACAATTGGATGAAATAATTGATTATCTAACTGATGGGAAGGGAGCTTGGAAAATCAGAAATGACCATTGACCCGACCCACAATTACGTAGACTTTTAAGCTCCGAAAGATGGCTAAAAACTTGACCCAATTTATATTTAAGTGGCTAGTGTGCAAAATAATATCTTTTAAAATTTATAATTTGATTTATATTTCACAAACTAGTGGTTCTAAGCAAGTATACATATCGTTTCAAGTAATATAGAGTTTTCTTTTAAGACCCCAAGTATCGATCCCACAGAGAAATGAGGTAAGAAATTCTTTAGGCTAATTATAGTCTACTAATATCAGACATTAATTTGGAATATCCATTAAAGTGGTTTTTCTAATAACTTTTCCTAAATGAAAATATTAAATCTAAAGATAAATTTTCTGGATAAATTAGTTTGGAGAATTTTGAGATAATAAAGACTACCCTTCATGTGCAATGACCTAGATAATGTGAAGGAATAAAATGCTTAAAATATAATGTTGTCAGCGACAAATAGGAGAATATCTTATTCTTTACCCCCTCCCGGTGCTTGCAAAGAACATTAGCTAGCTTAAGGTTGATTCCTTAACATCTCGATTCTACATCAGTGTTATCTAGCCTCTCACCTTTAGATACCCGTAGCATATGCCCCCATGATGGTTGAATCGCAATGTCAGGGTACTAAACCTTAAGCCAAATTAATAAGAGTCTAGTTTGTCACTCTAGAACTAACCAATTCTACGCCCATCAAAATTTATCTCCATAATTATTTGCACTCCCCCATAAGTGATCGTGATGACTCTGCCTACAATGAAGTGTGGTATCCACCAGTTGGGTGAAATCATAGCCCTCTCTGGTCATTATGTTTCACAACAGATTTTAACATCACAAGTGATTAGTTTACAAAATCAATTAAGAGCCGGTGAAAATACCATCACATTAATAAAATAAGAGAATATCTAAACAAATCTAAATTCTTGAACATGCATCTATTTCATTGCAAAAAAAACGTAAAATGGAGATAATGGAAAATGCAGTAAAAGGATTGATATAATTAAGTAATTAATTATGTGCCAACAAGGAACATATGTCTACGTACCCTCTTTCGAGTGTATAGATATGGTTAGTATTCTATTAATTTTATGAAATTATCTATCACCTAGAAGCATCTAATAGAAACAGATCATTAAATTATATTTCCTTAAATGTTGCATTGCCGCCTAAACTATTTTACTAGGTAACCGATCAATGTGAGTGCACTCAAGTTGCTAGATCACCACTCTTCTGAGTCTTAATTTTACTTACAAAAAATTTTAACATAATCTATTGTCACTTAAGTTATGTCAATAAAGTAAATGAGATATTACTCATCACATGAAAATAAAAAATAATTATATCATGAAATAGATTTTCTTGCACATGCCACTAATTCATATTAAAAGAAAATAGTAAAGAAAACTACTTACGAAGCATGGAAAAAACACAATAGAAAATCTCGTTAAATTAAAGAAAATCTACTAGAAAGTGTTTATAACACTTATAAGGAAATGAAGAACACAATACTTAGTTTTTTACCTCTAAAAGAAAGAAGAAATCTCTCCAGCAAAGTCTCATGCCGATCCATGCGACACTCATGCTTCCTTACTCATATTTCTCAAAATCCCTCACCAATCTCTCCAGAAAATGAAGAAATCTACATCTCCATAAACTCTTGCCAAACTCCTCCTAAATCACTTCCTAATTTCTTCTCTAGACTCCTCTAGTTACCTCCAAATTTATCCTCATGATAGGCGCTAACCCTTTATTTAAAATGAAATAAAAACCCCTACTTTCTCCAAGAGACACATCTCTTCATCCAAGAGACACATCCTTTCATTCCAAGAGACATTTCTTTTCATTCAAGAGACTTTCTAAGTGTCTAGATTCGTTGAGAATCACCCAAAATTTGTCCAATAACTGTCACTGGCACTATAGCACCAGTTTGGGGCCCTATAGCTTCTGTGTCTGTGATGCAACTTTTTTATATGCTTAATTTTATATATTCTCTATAGTCAGAATGATATAAACACAAGTATACGTATCACTCAAGTAATACAAGACTCTAATGAAGTCATGTTTATCGATCCCACAACGAGGTAAGAGGTCCTTAGTCAAAGTTCTAGTCTACTACTATCAAACCTTAGATTGGAATGTCGATTAAAATGGTGTTTTATCTAGCAACTACTCCTAAATGCAAATGTTAAATATAATGATAATAACTACTTCTTAATACAAATGTTAATTCTAAAGATAAATCCATTTTGGATGAATTGGTTTGTAGAATTTAGAGATGTTAAAAACTATTATTCTTATGTAGTGAATTGGATAATGTAAAAGAATTAGATGCATTAAATATTGTATGTGCCAAATATGAACAATTTTAATTCTCTACCCTGATTCAGTGTTATAGAAAATCATTGGCTAACCTCAGGTTTAGTCCCTAAATCTGTTGTTAGGCTGGGAGGATACTGCTCTCACTTCAGAGATCCCACTTCCCTTCCCCTGAAGGCTAACTCTCATTTTAGTTCTTAAACACTAGGACCGAATCGGGGATTTTAGTCTATCACCCTAAAATCTCCAATTCTATGACCAATAATGTATATTTCCCTATTTATTTGCACTTAATTTCATGAATGAAATACTTCTTCATAGAATCAAATGTGGTTCCACTTTGTTGAGAATTATACCGCCCTCTTGGGTCTTAATGCAATTACAACAAATTTTAACACTACAACAGCCTTTATTATAATGTAAATGAAGTGCAAGTAAAAACCATCACATTTATACTTAAAACTTTTTCCAGCATGCATCCCAAAATCCTAAACATGAATCCTACTCATTGAAAAAGAAAAATAAAAGGAAAACAATGGCATAATTCTCTCATGCCACGATTTCCTAATAGAAGAAAGAGTAAGAAAAACACATCACAAAGCACAAAGAAAACACAACGAAAAACTTCACTTCATCAAAGCAAATCCACTAGATAAGTGTTTACAAAATCATAAGATAATGAAAAAGAGAATACTTAACTTTTTTTTTCTTGAAGGAAAGATGAAAATTTGTCCCATAAAGTCTCTCGCTAATCCATGCAGTGCTAGAATATTCTCTGAAAATCCCCTCACCAATCTCTCCAAAAAGGTACTCTAATATAGTGTAGGGACAAATTTCCTAAGAGATGCCTCAAGCAACCCTTCAAAAAGCGTCCAAATACATTAAATCTTCTAGAAATTCGCCCAACATCGCGTCCAAACAATCCCGAGCACTGTTGGTGCCATTTTGGGCGCCGTCAGTACAATTTTGACATCATTTTCTGCTCTCTGGTGCTACAGGCGCTGTCGGCGCCCACCCAGTGTAGCTCCACCATTTTGCTTCGTTTGGCTCCATTTTAGCTCTGTTTCACCCATTTTCATTTGAGTTGCGTTCCTAACAAATAGACCTACAAAATAAGCATAAAAATAACATTTCTTTAAAGCGTAATTTCATTCAAAAATGTGTGAGAAGTGTAAATGAGATTAAGCATAGAAAGACATATCGAAATGTGTCAGGACAAAAATTTTTTTTTGCTCATTGCTGCTCCAAATTGCACCGTTTTTGCTTCTTTTTTTCCAAAACTTCATTTCTTGTCCCTGAAATAAAAAATATTCAAAATTTCTTCTTTTAAAGTGTAATATCATTAAAAACCACCAAATATAGACATTAAAAGCATATGAAAAATTAAACATTTTTAGACATATCAAAATCCCCCAAACTTAAATGTTACTTGTCCTCAAGTAACCATTTTACTACATAAAAATATGACTTATGATCAAGATTAACTAATAAACTTCTATACTTTAGTTTAATAAATAAAATAGTAAAATTTAAGAAAAACCTTTAATAACTTAGATTCAAACTCTAAGTGTAAGAGTACTTAGTAATCAAATTTAAGATTTCTGAATTTCTATTTATTTCAAGAAGAATTGCAATTTGTAATATCAAGGATACTTAGAACATTCATATGAAAAAGAACTTCATGAAAATTTTACTAGTAATGCTACTAATACTTTAATACAAATTCAGAAAATGTATCAAAGCCTTTTCCTTAAGTTGATTTAAGTGAAGCTAATTTTTTATTAGGCGTCTCCTCAAGCTTCTCCTCACTCATTTTTTCTTTTCTTTTTCTCTCTTTTTTTCTTTTTCTTTTCTTTTTCTTTTTTTTTCAAGTAAGGATTACTATATCTGGATTGTCTTTTAACAATTTTAAACTTCACTATCATTTTCTTAAAGTCAAAACTCCTCATCTTTTTTCACTTTATAAATTCATATTAGTTTATGATTGTTCATAAAGTTTCATTATTTTCTTTTTACATGAAACTCGAAAGTTCTTCATACTTCAAAAATACAATTTCCTTTACTTCAAATAGAAAAACATAATCTTATCCTTTCATACCAAATATCTTTAACTTTAGAATTAATCTTCATTATTAAAAACTTTTACCTAAATTTACCATAAATTTACAAACATAAATATAGTCATTTAAAGTTAAACTCCAAATTCCAAGGTCATTTTGAATTAAATTTAAAAATATATTTAATTGAGGACAAATAAAATTTATTTTAGTTCTTTTCAAAAGAAAATTTTCTTTTCTCCTGAACTTGCATTTCTAAATATTTTACACTTAATTCCATAAAATGCAGTAGGAAGAAAAAGTAATTGAATCTACTAGCTACTACAACATCCTATCAAATTCATATACATGCATAATCAGGATAGAATAACTACATGAGAAAGCAAATTTAGCATAAAACATGCTTGCAATAATATTAAACTAAAAAGAAGCAGATTAGCTTTAAAATATATTTTTCTTCCTGCCCCTAAACTTGATTTTTAACATGTATAGCATTTAGTGCAGAAAACATAAGTAGGAAGAAAAACATTTTAGAAATTCTATCTACCACAAATGTCTATCAAAAACATCTACAATTATTTATTAGGATAGAAAACATGTAGTAGAAAGTAAATCTAAACTAAACATGTCAAAATGAAATTAACTAACAAAAGTCTATTAGCATAACAAGTATCAACATAGGAATACAAAAATGTTCTTCAAGTCTTATATAATATGTAACACAAACACAAGCACACATAATAAATGAGGTCAATTCTTCATTTAACTCATTGCATCTAACTTACTTCTAATTTCTAATGGAATCACTATACATATAAATTGGGTACTTACAAATGATTTTATAGATTCTAATCCTAAAGATAAGATTATCCTAGATATATTAGCTCCTAGGCACCAATCTCAAGCATCATCTAATCCCTTAAATTAAGCACCTCTAATAGTTATAAGGATAGTGTAAGATCATCCATAAGTTACTCATCAAATAGGTTTGTGACTCCTATCAAATAAAAATAAAGTCAGAGAAAGGAAGTAACAAAATTGAGATGGAACTGTCATTGTTAGAATTCATGATGTCTGTTATAAAACTCATGTTTGGGTGAAACCCGAGTTGTAGTGGACTCACCAATCTAACTACTACAAGAGAACATACAAGTCTAACCATAATAAGAAGTTAAGAAATCACCTCCCTCATGACACACAAAAAGCAAATCAAACTACTAACAATTCAAACATCTACCAAAAATCAATCAAACTGATCAATCCAAACTAAATAAAACACAATACAACACTAATAATCATAAATCTCAAGCACACTAAATCAAACTACACAGATAACTATGGGTTGCCTCCTATAAAGCGCTTGGTTTAACGTCACTAGCTCGACAAATGATTTCACCTGGATCAAAATTCCAATTACGTAATCCTTGATCAATCGCCCAATCTTTTCTAGATCCAGGGATTCCTACAAAGTCCTCAAATTAAAATTTTTCTTTCAGCTCTTCCTTTTTAGATTGATTCATATCCTATTCCTCATAGTTTCTTCTAGATCCAATATTCTTCTAGTAATTTTCTCAATATTCATATTAATATCATCCTTAAAAATTATAAGAAATGGATCTTTATATGACACTTCATGATCTCCTAAATTTTGGAAAGGATTCTCTCTTGATAATTTAGATTCTAGATCAAATTCTTCTAGGTTACTCTTGTCTTTCAAGTTATCTTCTAATTCTTCCCCTTGGTACTAAGTAAATGGTGGAGGTGGTCTTTCTATATATTTTTCTAATTCCTTAGGAATTTCTTCCATTAGTCTTTCAATATCCTTATCCTCATCTCTCAACTCAAAGTTCTTTTGAAAGATATCCCTGAATTCTCTTCTAAATATTAGTTTGATAACTTTATATTACTCATCATTCATCTCTTTAAAATTTTTCTCAGGGTCACTAGGTAAAATCTCTAGGGGGTAATTATTAATTGAATTAATAATCTACCCCAGCATCATAATCTCATTCATTTTGTCTGTATACCACATAATATGTCATCTAGTGACTTTGAATAACTCTTTCATAGGAGATCTTTTACTGATTTAATCATTCAATTCAGCTTCATCTTGTGATGGAGTCGAATATAAAGATATAAAGACTGGTGGTGTAGATAAATTCTCTAAATAGGTAGGCTTTAAAATTGTATGGGGTATATTCATTTTAAGTTCATGAGATTTTTCAACAGATAAAATTAAAAGTGTATTATTTTCGGTAACGTCCATCATTTCACACCTCTCCTGAACATACATACAATCTTCTTTAAACAACATTTTAGACTCATCATGAAAGTTCATTTTGATCTCATCTGTTAACTTACTCTCAAAACTTTTTTGGAAATGGTCTTTATTTAGATAATCAATTTCATCCATAAAAAAACAATCATTATCTTCTCTCTCTGTTGGATACTTCATAGCCTTTAAAACATCAAAAGTGACTTCCTGGTCATTAATATTCATAGTCAACTTTCCTTTTTGCACATCTATCATAACTTGTCCAGTAACAAGAAAATGTCTCCCCAAAATAATGGGTTATTCTTTATCTTCCTCCATATCTAATACAATAAAGTCCACATGAAAGATAAATTTATCCACTTTAACAAGCACGTCTTCTATAACCCCTTTTGGATAAATGCTAGATCAATCAGTTAACTGAAGGGTTACAGTAGTGGGAGAAATATCGGCTAAACCTAACATTCTAAATATAGATAGAGACATCACATTAACGCTCACTCCTAAATCACATAAAGCTTTTCCACATAATCTTTCTCCAAATACACAAGGAATTGTTAAGCTAGAAGGATCTTTAAGTTTCTTGGGATGCATTTTCTGAAATATAGCGATGCACTTCTCACTTAGTGCAATTGTCTCGTAATCCCCAAATTTCCTTTTCTTTTTTAATATCTCCTTCATAAATTTTGCATAACTTGGCATTTGTTCCAAAGCTCCAGCGAAAGGAATATTTATCGCTAACTTCTTAAGTACGTCCATGAATTTTGAAAATTGTTTATCCAACTCATGTTGTCTAAGTATTTGAGGAAATGTATGTGGTGGTCTTTCTAAACTAAATTTAGTTCGAGATATTAATTTTTTCAGATCCTTAGAAACACGTTCTTTGGGTCTTTTATTTTTCTTTGTTTCACTCACAAATCCTTTCTCTTTTTTGACCACATCATCTATCTCTCTTTCACTTCTTAATTGGATAGCTTCTATTTGTTCATTATTGTTCTCTTTAGGGTTTATCTCAGTGTTGCTACGAAGTGTTCCTTGGGGTATATTGCTAAGTGAATTAGTAATTTATCTCAGTTGATTCTCTATGGTCCTAATCGCAGCATTTTGACTTTGGAACTGGTTTCCCATTTGCAATGTCAAATCTTCTATAGACATCTTCTTATCCTCAAATTATTGATCATTGTTAGAGTCTAGTGAATATGAAGGTCTATAATTTGTGCTCCCCTGTCTATTCTAACTTCCATTAGAATTTACATGATTAATTTCCCATTATTGTTTTCCACCCCAAGTAGTGTGATTTTAGTTAAAATTAGGATGATTCTTCCAAAATGGGTTGTAAAAGTCTGAATACGAGTTATTTATGGTATTTAACGTTTCATATGATAAGTTAGAATCAATCATATGCCCTAATGAACTTTCTTTACTTATTGGAGTAAATTGAGGCTGGTTCATTCCAAATTGGTCTAACTTTCTTGATATTGCAGCAACCTGAGGCGCAAGAATTGCAATCGCATCTGTATCATGAACCCTGGCTATCTTTTTAGGATTTACCCTTGTAGAGGACCATTGAAATTCATTTGTAGCTATTTCTTCAATTAACACATATGCTTTATTAAATGGTTTTGACATTAATGATCCACCATTAGCTGCGCCAATTGTAAACCTAAGGGATTCTACTAACCCATTGTAAAAATTTTGAATGATTAACCAATCGGGCAGAGCATGGTGTGGACACTTTCTTAGGAGTTCCTTAAATCTTTCCCAAGCTTTGTATATTGATTCCCCTTTATATTAACAAAATGAGATAATGTCGTTTCTAAGTTTAGTAGCCCTTGCAGGCGAAAAATACTTAGCTAGGAATTTCTGAGTTAACTCCTCCCAATTCTTAATAGAGCCAGGTGCTAATGAGTATAACACATTTTAGCCTTATCCCTTAATGAGAAAGGAAAAAGCCTTAGTTTAACATTGTTGTCTGACATGCAATTATAACGAAATATAGCACAAAGTTCTAGTAAATTGGATAAGTGTAAATAGGGATCCTCCGAAGAAGTTCCCCCAAACTGGTTGTTCTGCACCAGTCGGAAAATATCTGGATTTATTTCAAATGAGTCAGTTTCTATGACAGGGGTTTGTATACTTGAGTGAAATTCATCTGTCGTAGGATTTATATAATCCCTCAAAGATTTATGATGATTTTCTAAGTTATTATTTTGAAAGTTTTCCATTTCCATTTCTGGTTCATCAAGTTCTTTCTATTTTTTGATTTTTTTCTTTTTTCTAACTCGGGATCATAAGGCATAAGTGTTGTAGATCTTTTATTTCGCATACGCAACACAACAAACAATATAAAAATTAAACAAATAAAATAAAAGATATATTCAAAACATCAAAACATTTTTACAAACACATTGTTTTTGACACAAGCAGTTTTTTCACAACACTTCTTCATAAAAAAACACTTTTCACACAAACACAATTTTTATGACACTACAATTTTTCCAAATCTGAGCCTAAATACTTCAACTAAAATTCTCCTAAAGTTCTTACCGAAGCTTCCCCGACAACGGAACCAAAAACTTGATGCGACTTTTTTATATGCTTATTTTTATATATTCTATAAAGCCACAATGATATAAATGCAAGTATACGTATCACTCAAGTAATATAGGGCTTTGATGGAGTCTCGTTTATCGATCCCACAGCGAGGTAAGAGGTCCTTAGTCAAAGTTTTAGTTTACTGCTATCATGCCTTAGATTGAAATGTCGATTAAAATGATGTTTTATCTAGCAACTACTCCTAAATGCAAATGCTAAAAGTAATGATAATAACTATTCCTTAATGCAAATGTTAACTCTAAAGTTAACCCCTTTTTGGATGAATTGGTTTGGAGAATTTAGAGATGTTAAAAAACTATTATTCTTATGTAGTGAATTAGATATTGTAAAATAATTAAATGCATTAAATATTATATGTGTCAAATATGAGTAATTTTAATTCTACCCTGATTCAGTGTTATAGAAAATCATTGGCTAATCTCAAGTTTAGTCCCTAAATCCGTGGTTAGGCTGAGAGGATACTAGCTCTCACTTCAGAGCTCTCACTTCTCTTCTCCTGAAGGCTAACTCTCGCTTTAGTTCTTAAACACTAGGACCGAATTTGTTATTTTAGTCTGTCACCCTAAAATCTCTAATTCTATGCCCAACAATATATATTTCCCTATTTATTTGCACTTAATTCCATGAACGAAATACTCCTTCATGGAATCAAATGTGGTTCCACTTTAATGAGAATTACACTGCCTTCTCGAGTCTTAATGTAATTACAACAAATTTTAACAATACAACAGACATTTATTGTAATTTAAATGAAGTGCAAGTAAAAATCATCACATCTATAATTAAAACTTCTTCTAGCATGCATCCCAAAATCCTAAACATGAATCCTACTCATTGTAAAAGAAATTTAAAAGGAAAATAATGACATAATTCTCTCATGTCACTATTTCTTAATAAGAAGAAAGAGTAAGAAAAACACATCACAAAGCACGAAGAAAACACAACAGAAAACTTCACTTCATCAAAGCAAATCCACTAGATAAGTGTTTACAAAATCATAAGATAATGAAGAACACAATACTTAACTTTTTTTCCCCTTGAAGGAAAGATGAAAATCTCGCTCACAAAGTCTCTCGCTGATCCATACAATGCTAGAACATTCCCTTACATATTCTCTGAAAATCCCCTCACCAATCTCTCCAAAAAGGTAGAAATCTATATTTCTACTCCTATTCTAAGATCTATAAACATTCTCCTCATTTTTTCACTCACACACACCACTTTTTTGACATAAAAGCACTTTATTATAGTGTAGGGACGAATTTCTCAAGAGATGTCTCAAGCAACCCTCCAAAAAGCGCTCAAATACATTGAATCTTCTAGAAATTCACCCAACATTGCATCCAAACCATCCCGGGCGCTGTCGGCACCATTTTCGGAGCTGTCGGCGCCATTTTGGGATATGTCGATGCCATTTTAATGTCGTTTTCTGCTCTCTGGCGCTGCTGGCGCTGGCTCTAGCATTGTCGGCGCCCACCTTGCGCAACTCCCACATTTTGCTTCATTTGACTCCATTTTAGCTCTGTTTCGCCCCGTTTCAGTTGCGTTGCGTTCTTAACACATAGATCTACAAAATAAACATAAAACCAAAATTTCTTTAAAGTATAATTTCATTCAAAAATATGTGAGAAGTATAAATGAGATTAAGCATAGAAAGACATATCGAAACGTGCCAAGGCTAAATTTTCTTTCCTACTCGTTTCTGCTCTAAATTGTACCGTTTTTGCTTATTTTTCTAAAATTTATAAAATAAAGTTAAGAGGATTATTTGGTATTTTAACTAATCAATCAACTTTAATTAAATTATAATATTATAAATTTCAGATCGATTTATTTTTTCATTCCAAATCGATCGACTTTAATTAAATTATAATATTTTCAAAGGAAATGTAACATTTGTAGCATCTAAGATTAGTTAAGGCAGTATGTATGTTATAATTAAGATTTGTGTTATATGTACATACATAAGGATAATGTGGTATTGGTTTCTTCTGCAACTCAAGTTAGCAGACCATTAGTCATGGTGGGAGGCTTCTACTTTTCTCAGGATAATTGCTCCACCTCTAAAGTTTAAAATAGATATGGTTGCAAAAGCAATATTTTATGAGATACAATTTTCTCTTTAAATTAAGTGGTGTATTTGCTAATATTTCTAATAAATGGTATGTTTGCTAATCTTTCTAATATTTAAATTTAGAATCCTAAAGAATATGCAATATATACTTATGATTTATATTCATACCCTTGTGATTTTGTATTCATCACCCTTATGATTTTGTATCTGATATGCTTCAATTATGGTGGGTATGATGCATAAAGTGAAATTTCATATTTACTATTACAATTACACTTTTTTAATTTATGTTTCATCCATTTAAAGCTTCCATAAATCCTTTCAAGAACATCCTAGTCAGCCTTCCAAAACAAGAAGGTGGGGAGTTCGGGAAATACTTTAGCTTACCTGCTCTGAAGGATTCAAGGATTGGTAACTATTTATATTTCATCTTGTAAGAATCTTTATTTTTCTCGGATTTATTTACTTATTTCAGATGTATAATGGTGATCTTTTATAAATCTTTTGTGATAGTGTTTTTTTCATCAGAGCTATGTCTTTATGATCGTGACTGGTTTTGTCATTAATCAATTTGTTTATCTTTTATACATCCTTTGTGATAGTGTTTTGTTATTAATCAATTTGTTGTTTTTTTTTTACACTTGTTTTATTGTTATGTTCCAATAATTTGTTTTATTTTAGCAGTACAATGACTAATATGATCAAAGATACCGGTACACCGACAATATGGGAAAAAGAAACAATATTTTTATTTTGTGACCTCTGCCTTAAGAAGATTGAACTTGGAGATAGACCCGCAACCTATTTTAATAAGGAAGGATGACAACATATTATCGAAAATTTCAATGAAAGTATGGGCAGGGTGTATGACATGTTGCAAATGAAGAATAAGTGAGATCAACTCAAGAAGGATTGTAAAATTTGGAAGAAATTGAAACAACAATCAACGGGCTTGGGTTGAGATCTGGTGAAACAAACAATTGATACTTCAGAGGATTGGTGGGCTGAAAGACTTGCGGTGAGCCATTTATCATTCATATAATTTTATTTAATTTATTTTTTAGTACAGATTGAAGTGTTTAATATGATTTTGTAGGTGGTGCCGACAGCGAAGAAGTACAATTTTTGTGGCATTGAACCCGAGTTTGAGGAGAAGCTTAATCGGATGTTTGAGGGTGTCGTTGCAACAGGCAAATATGCATGCGCTCTAAGTGAGACAAGTTTTTGTGTTACCTCTTGAGAATGTGGTTGTCAACCTAGCATGTGATTCACCCGATTACAACCCAGAAATCCCTGAAATCAACACCAGAAACCTTACTAAGTGTCATCGTGTAGAGGGTATAAAAAAAGGTGGAGCTGCTTTTCTCAGAAACCAAATATCAAATATGGTGGGTCCTTCCAACATTGCCCCGCTCATAGTTTAGGCAAATTCCATTAAGCATGTCACAAAAATTCTTGATGAAGATGATGAAATCTCAGGGATTTTGACCTATACTTTTTTTTATGTATAACTTCTTCAAGATCCGCTCCACAGAAATTTCTTCGCAATGATTGCCAAAGAAAAACGAGTGTCACATCTACGACATTTTTATGCGCGCAGAGAAAAATGAGGAAATTTTTTTCTTATTTGCTATTGAGTGGGGGATTGTTTTATTTCATATGTTGTTGTTTGGAATAATTTTACTTCGTTATTATATTTTATAGTGATATGCTTATTTGA
>NEWO01003208.1:2153-14437 GCA_003013225.1 Phalaenopsis aphrodite
CTCAAAATCACTTCAATCCTTCACCAAAAATCTTCATTACAATCATCTACACAATGTTGATCAATCAATTGGGCTCAAAGTCATGGCTAGCCTAGTCCAAACCCAAGCTTTGTTCATTTGAACCCATATTGGACCCATGCACCAAAATTGACCTAGCCATGTCAAATTGGCCAAGGTAAGGCTTCTACAGCCAAATTTTGGACCTTATTCACCAGGCTAAACCCTATGGAACCACCCAAATGAGCTATAGATGAATCGTTCGCTAAATCAAGGGATTTGCTTCCAATTTTCTTAAGCTTAATGGATTTTTGCTAAAACTAAACACCTGCCCAAATAAACTGTTGTGATAGTTTCCCCTGGCTCAGCTGACCTACTGGCCACCTCCACTAGCCTTACCGACCGGCCTAGTCACCGGAGGAGCAAAAACGTGAGCCACCACCCAAAAATTCAAACCCAATTCAAACCTAAAGGCTACCTCATCCCATTTGAAATTTAGAGCCTCTCTGCTCTCCACATAAGCAACACTTTGCACCAATACATTGGCCCACAGAGCCACCCTAAGACTTTTTTTTTATAAAAGCTTCACCTCCATGGCCATAGAGCGTGTGCTGAAATTTTCTCAAGGATACCCCTTTAAATTGTTCCCTTAGCCTCGTTGAGACCTCCTTAGTGCAACCCAACCACTTCTATGCCCCAATTCCCCTTATCAGAGTTCAATTTTTGAGTTCAAATCCTTGCCGGAGACGGGACATTCTCCACCACACCTCCACAGTGCACCAAATTCAATTTAAACTCACCCACACCATCACCACAATGAAAGAAGAAGAAGCCCCATCAAATCCTCCTCATACAGAGCCTCTATACTAGACTTTAATCAACACCCAAACTTGACCTTGATCAAATTTGGCTTTAGAACTTTCACCACGACCAGAGGCTTAATCCCTAGCCTCCTCGGACCTTCACGAACGTGTCAAACACCTCTAATTGAAGTTTCCCTTCTCAGAGCAAAGGTATTGAACTTCCCTTCTTCATGAGCCTATTTTGATTCTCCATTTAATTAGAATTGATTTAGTGGCATTTTTACCATATGGATGTGTTCTTCACACTTAAATGAGTCTAAAGGATCAAACTCGAGGTCATTTGATTGAAAAATGGGGGAGATCTTAAGGTTTTAGGGTTTATGGTCACGGGTTCACTCTATTTGGGGACGATGACGCAGAGCCATTGGATCGTGCGTGTATCATATGGAGGGCTCTGATTACATCGGATGGGATAGTGATTCATAAAGCGTGGGCCGAGCCAGCGACTACATGGATGGCGGCGTCCAACCAAAGCGTGTCATATGTGTTTTCAGAGTCGTTGTAGGTTGGCACGGCGCCACGTGTTTAAGTAGAAAAATAGGGATTTAAATAATTCAGAAAATGATCCTTAACTTTAAAAATTCATATCTTGGTGTAGAAAAATCTCAAAAATAAAATAAAAATTCTATAGTGTTCGGTGAACAGAGGAGAACAATGTGGAAATGGTTTGAAGTTTATTTGATACATATTTTATTTTTAATCAATTAAATACTGTTTTAAGTCTTTTAATTCTCCATGCACGTAGACATTTCACCATGACTTATATTTTGGCATGTTGTTGCCTATCATGCGGAACATTCTCTGATTTTTCCAAAGTCAGAGAAGATCTCTACATAGAGATCCATATTTTTCAAGTTTATGTCTATTATTTAAATAAATTAATCATAATAATTAGCATATTACTTCGAAAAATCCAAGAAAATTTTAGAAGGTTTTATGTGACCAGATAACTCTTTTTAAAATTTTTCATGAGCTAAGTCATTAAGAACACACTTAGCTCTCAAAAAAACCCTAAAACACAAAGAAAATTAATTTGAGAAATGTAAACATCTAAATGACTTGGTTTTTAATCTCAACTGTAATTTGAAGTTCAGAAAACTCCCCATAAAAATTTTAAAATATTTGGAGTTCATTTGATAACTCAAATTATTTTTTTTAAGTTAAACACCATTTTGACATTAAAATGATTTTTAATAATTAAAATGCAACTCAAAAAATATAAAAATTAGTTTTAGGAGTTCTCTGTAATCAAAGGGATTTTCTAAAAATAAAATTGTAAATAAAATAAAAACTTCTATTTTAATATTTAAATAATTAAAAATTAAATAAAAATTACAAAATTAATAAAATTCATGAAAATATTCCAAATTGTTTCCTATGTATTTAAGAGCAATTGAAATATTTTCCCCCAATTTTTCAAGTGAAGTAATTGAATTTTAACGTTTAAAAATGTTTTTTAAAAGGCTATAAAATGGATTTTCACTTAAATAATTCTAATAATTCAAAGAAAAATCAGAAAAATGTGAAATTTATTTCTCGGGGTTCTTTGACCTTAGAGAGATTTAATAAAAATTTTAAACTTAATTTTCCTCATTTAAAATATTTTATAATTAATTAACTCTCCATAATTTAAAGTATTTCTATTAATTCAAATGAAACTTAAAAAATCATGAAATTTGGTCTAAGTGGTTCTCTGATCTAGGTCTACCTCCAGTAAAAATTTCAAGAGATTAGGCTTTACCTTGCTCAAGTTATGGAATTTTTTTTGAAAAATCCTATTTTTGCATAAAAATAAGTATGTAAATTAAATTAAAATTTGAAAAAATCACATTTTCTCCTNATCCTATTTTTGCATAAAAATAAGTATGTAAATTAAATTAAAATTTGAAAAAATCACATTTTCTCCTCTGATATCTTAAGTGACCCATGAGTGAGGTGGGATAAAAATCCAAAGTTATTTGAATTAAATTTGATAAATGATGAAGTGACAGAGCCTTAGGGGCAAAAATGTAATTTTTGAAGTTTAGCCTTAATTAACATTTAGGTTTAACTCAAGGAAAGGGAAATGGGCAACCTTTGATCTTAATTAAAATATTTGGATGATTGAAATATAAGGGATTAATCGGTAGAAACTAATCTCATTATTCCCTAGTTGAAGGATAAATGTGTAAGTTCCTTAAATCATTAAAATTTGGAAGTCAATCAAATTAAATGATCCTAGACTTAGGGGTATGGACTTGGGTGTTAATAACTCATTAATTTAATACCCCCATTTTGGATGTTCAAATAGAATTCAAAAGTATTGATGATGAATTATTATCACTTAGAAATCTCCTTCAAATTGATTAAGACATTCACTAGGACCTTAAGGGCTTAGTAGTGACGTAAGCTAAATCAAATTTGGTTAAATGAGAATTAAAAAAGTAAATGTAAATAAAAAGTTGAACACCTTTGAAACACTACAAGCCCAAGTTAAAACTAAAATTGACTAAATTTCATAATAACACTAACTTGCCCCTTTTAAGGGTCTTCACTCACAAAATTTTCAAATTGAGTGATAAATTATAATTACCTTACTCTTAGAGATAATTGAAACATCAATGTTCATTGAGAATTGGAGATATTTACATGATGAATTATTAAGCAACGTAATAATTTTAAATGAGCTCGAGGCTTTTCACTAGGCGGTGAGAGGGAAGTATGAACCTGCTTCTTTCTTTAGACTTGTTGGATACCTCGGAGGTCTACTAAACTTTATATATTTTGCTTAACAAAAATAATCCTTAATCAAACTAATAAGGACCCACCAAGATATGATTTAGGATTTGGTAGATTACCAGAACCTTATTTTTTTCCACTTTACATAAAATGCCCTTACATGCATTTTGAGTTTCAGGTGGTGGAACGAGAAGACTCGTATGGAACGCTTTTACAGTTTACAATACCTTCTTTTTCTATACTTTCCACCACTATATCCTTATACTTACAAAACTTACATGTTAAACAACGATGCCACCCTGCACAAAAACTAAAATTAAAATCAATTAAGATAAAATTTGATGTCATAACATTCAAAATATAAGACAACTCAAAATTTAATCACAAACATCACACAAAATAACAACTGCAACTAAATTAAGACGACTCTATTGGATGATCGGAAATCCCTCAGAGGAGGTAACCTACGGTTGCTAAAGAGGCTTCCCACTGTCTAAATGAAATTATGGAACTCATTAAGTTGAGTTTAGTAAATTTATTTGGACTAAGTGAATCCAATAGAAAATAGTGGTACTGGAACGAGGGAACAATAGGATCCTAATCGGTGTCGCTCTAATCAACTTTAACATGCCCCATAACATTTAAAGACCTACAATCATAGGGCCACCTGATTTAACATCATAACTTGTCACCCTAGAAAACTTAAAATCACCACGGCAAGGAGCTTGGAGCTAGTATGGTGGGCAACACGACCATCTTCAACAGCAAAACATGTCTTCTCCAGCTAAATTCTTCCTTAGAATTAAACAACAGGCCATAGGACTTTGAGGTTGTTTGCTTATGCAATAAAATTCCCCACCCTATATTTAGGCCTTTGTACAACTCTGTTGTATAATATAATCCCTAACTCATCTTAGGATTTTGAGGTTTTCGTTTGTCACGACCTAAATCCTCACATCTTCCAGGCTATTTGTGTGATCGTTTCACACGAATGTAACCCCTAAAAAATGAAATTGATAGGATGAAACATTTAAATAATTTCTCCTCTAAACTAAAGCTAAATATTAGGATAGCTAGGGAAGTCATCGAGGTTCTTCTTTGGATCTGTGACATCCCCTAGTTCTTCCTCCTTTGAATTCAAAAAACAAAATATTCCAAATTTGAGTCATTCACATGTCACACCTCTTTGTCCGATCTCGTTAAAAAGTCCTATCTTTTTGACCTCTTTGAAGATAATATTTCTTGATTTTTATCGAGAGTTTTCTTGGATGACTTCAGTCATTTAAGATGTAATTAAGTATAGGGATTTGCTCTTATAGGAAGCTTGTCCGAACCGAGCTTAATATAAACCATATTTAGTTCTTCATCTTAAATAGAGGAAATTATCGACAAATAAAATGATTTCGCAGACCAAATATATGTCGTATATTTCTTAGTTTATTTGATCAAGCCTTATCTTCAAGTCTTAGGGATGGATACAGGGTTTGAGATACAACAATCTTTCATTTAAACTATGAAAAATATGGGGTCAGTTTGATTTCATATTTTTCTAAACTTAAATCTATATGTAAATGAACATTTCCTTCATAAGCGGGTGACGAAATTTTGATTCTAGTGACCGACAACTTCCAACGGGCAACTCCACAACACAAAAATAGTGTCGACAGCTTATGGCGACTCCGCTGAGGAACTAGCTTCTCTCTCCATTTAAATCAGGAAATACTATCTTCACACAACGGTAATGTGTCCATGTCCCCTTGGACCAAATTACCCTTCTTCTGTTAACATGCTTTACCCTTTTCTGTCTTGGGAAACTACTGCCAACTCTTTGGACTTCAGGACTGTCTGTTCAACCACCTTTGAACAGAGAGGTTCAGAAGGCCATTAAAAAAAATTTTCATGTGGGTTCGGACCCCAAATAGGTATGTTGGTGGAGGCATTGTGTGTGGAAAAATGGATCCCGCAATGGGTCTTAAACACTTCACATCTCCCTTTCGAGTTTAATTTGCTATTCTACAAATTAAATCAAATAGTGTTGTGTTGCGTGCACTTTAAAATGTTCTTATATTAATTAAAATTTTCTACTTTCAAATTAACTTTTTTGCTGAAAATTTTAAAATTCCCAAAACTAAGGCTTACCCGGTCTACAGATCAACCTCTGTTAATTTCAGTGCTTGCACTAAGATTACAAGGTTTTGGTCTACAGATCAACCTCGGGAAGGCCCCGTTCATTGTAATGAAAGTCACCACTCCAGAAGTTCAGGAGTCGTCTATTGAATTCAACCTGAACTGTCTTCAAGACTTTCCTTCTTATAAGAAGGCCAAGACTACTGTTGCCGCCATGGCAACTACCAAGCCTGTTGTTCCTACTGCTGCTAAGGGAAAAGAAGTTATCATCATTAAAGATCTGTCTGAAGGATTGGTTGTCCAACCATCATTTTTCAAAATCGGGTCAAGTTTGAGAACTACACTGCTAACCCAAACTCAAGGAGATACTTGTTGAGGAAGATCCTCACCAGGATGAGTCAAGATTACTGGAAACATATCCACTCCTACGAGGAAGTAAATTCCATCCTTTAATGGGTCAAGATTTCAAGAGGCTAGCTACCAAGGAAGGTTGCTCAGTTAGTGAACTACTCAAACGATTGGGACATGCAATATCCCCTCGCATAAAGAAAGAAAACTTAAAGAATGTCAAATTTGTCAGACGATCTCAGAAATTAATTGAAGCTTTGCATGCTCGTATTCCTGTCTGGTTCCTCTTAGGAAGCAAAGTTGATACCACCATAGTTACCATTGATTCTACCATCACCAAGACCGTAATTCGTCGACCCATTAAGTCACGACTAGGTCTAAGAATCCTACCGATCACACATTACAAGGATGTTGCTAAAATTCCAAAGGAAAAGATGAAGAAATTACCCAGTATTGTTTATGTTCTGCACCATGGGGAGCATAATTCTCTTTGACATATCGATGTTTCTGTTGGGACACTTCTTCTCAAGACATCATCGTCAAAGAAAAAAGTATGGATACCCAAGGTCGCAGTACCAATATAGTCCAATGAGCCCATTGGGCAAGATCATAGAATGAAGTCAGGGTCCGAAGTATCTGACATTGTCACAACAATTGCCAATAGGATGGAAGAAGAAGAGGAGGAGGTCCAACAGGGTCCTCCAGATCTTAAGGCAATTCAAGAATCAATAATTGAAGGAAAAGTTGAAAAGCTCAGGGTCGAGATTTCCGAGTTGGCTCGGGAACATAGAGTTTTCATCAATGACGATGATGAAGATTTTGATTATAATGATTAAGATTTCATGGATGTTCATGTCATTGAAACCAGGGTCGCTACATCTACGTGCGAGGCTCAACCTCTTGTCAAAGAGAATGTCGTAGATGAGCTGCGTAGGGCCATCCTTCTAAGGGATGAGCAAGTCAGCCAACTGGAGAAAAGGATAGAAGAGATGGCCGCAGCTATGACATCCATGGTCACCATTCAAGGACAACCTCAAACCCCAAAGTTAGCCTCTCCAGAGGTCAACCAACCAGAAATTATACATATTACAGATGAAATGAGAGAAGTCACCTCAACAAACAGAGATGAGCAACCAAAGAAGGATTCTCCATCGAGCGCCATGCCAGAGAAGGAATTTAAGTAAATGGTTGAACAAGTTAGGGATGTCTTAACTCAATCTAAGGGTGGTGCATTGATTTTAAAAGGTAGACCCTATTTGGAGGAATTTGATGTCGTATCCTTCCCCAAGGGTTTCATGGCCCCAAACTTTAAGATATTTGATGGGACTGGAAATCCCAGACATACATAGTGCATTTTCAAGCCAATTGTGGCAACACAAGGAGTAACGAAGCTTTACTCTTCCAACAGATTGTCAGCAGCCTGTCTGGGATTGCTTTCGATTAGTATGTTGATTTGCCCAACATATCAGTTAAGCCATTTGTCGAGTTGGAACAATTATTTATGAAGAGATTTGTCGGAGTGCAACACCATGTCTCTATAGGAGAGCTCATGATGGAAAAAAAAGCCTAATGAGACTTTAGTGGATTACATTTTGAGGTAGAGAAACCTTAGCATGAAGTGTGAACCTCAACTATAGGAACATCACACAATTGAGATTTTACTCAAAAACATTCATGGGCAAGTAGCTTTCATGCTCAAGGGACTCACCATCAATTCCTTCGAGAAGCTACTTAGCAAATCCAACAATCTTCAAGAAGAAATCAAACATATGGATTCTCATTAGAAATTCAAGGCAACCAGACTATTTGAAAAGAAGTAAGGAACAATAGTGACTGTCGATAAAGGGAAGTAACCAATGAAGATATATACAGAAAATCCTCGTCAACCTTCATCACAGCATGCTAAAAAATAGAATAGCTAGTCTAACCAACAACCTCCTCAAGAAGGATCACCTCAAATAGGGAATAAGAGAATATATTTGGCAGAATGACATAAAATGGTGTATTCTTTCAAAGATGAAGTCATATCTAAGATGTTCAGAAGTTTGATGAAGAAGCTTGAATTCAAATTACCAGATCCAAAGAAACCCAAAGAGGTCAATAAGAAAGATCAACCAAATTATTGCCCATACCACAGGTTACTTGGGCACACTACAGAAGAATGTTTCATCTTTAAGGATTAGCTCGAGAAGAATCTTAAATAAGGGAATATAAAGATCTCGAAAGAATATTTAAAAGAACTTGAAAAAGGTTCTATAAATGTGATTTCGACCGAACCAATCTCTCTGATTGATTGATATACTGCAGAAGATGGATGGAGTACGACTTGGGATGAGCTCAAGAGGGTCTTAAACCAATACAAGATTCATCGAAACAATCTTCTGCATATACCAGAAAAGATAGATGGAATGAAGTTTGGAACAAATCATCCAAGAAAATATTGAATCAAATCCAAAAAGCATTATAATAAGCCTTCGTTTAGAGTCTTCATCCTGCCAAACCCGAGACGAAGATTTCACTAGAAGATTCGTCGTCGTCAAGGACAAAGAAGAAGAAGAATACCACTATGAAGATTGATAGCATGGGGGTAGGATAGGGGCTGCCTCTACTTGATTGGTTATCTCAGATTCAGGGAAGAAAATCCTTGAACCCCTGACTTTGTATGATTATCTTTTTGCCCCTTTGTGGGCTTATGAATATAATGATTATGATTCTGGCTATGTTTTAACTGTTTCTAGTGATAACGTAATTGATTTCAACCAATTTAGCTTCGATAAAGATTCCCCAAATAATCCTCAAATCGTACTTGAGTCCAATGAACTCGCTAATAAAATCGAAGACATCGATGATACCGCTTACGACAGCACCGAGAGTGAGGAACCAATTCTCAAGCACCACGGTGCACCGCTTGCCATCAAATTAGATCTTTCCGACAAATAAGAAACACAGGAAGATTCGACAATGATATCTCAAGAATAAGAAATTACAGAAGTGAACTTAAGAAGTGGGAGAGTATTTCCCCCAAGAATAGCTCCGACAGATAAAGGAAAACAAATAGTAACTCGAGATGAACTACCTACACCTCTACCAGTGGAAGAACCACATAACCAAGAGAAAATTGGAGGATTATACAAAGTGGATTACAATGTGATAGCTCATCTTAGGAAGTTGCCGACCATATTAAGCATCTACGACACTCTGATCCTGTCAAAGGAGATGAGAGAGTATCTGGTTACAACTTTGCTGACCCAGAGATTTACGTAGCCCAGTTGGCCAGAAAATCCTCAGACGAAGTTTGCCTATTGAAGGAACAGTCTGGGGTAACCTTCACAAATGAAGATTTGCTTCTCGGTACCGCCGACCACAACAGACCACTCTACATCTCCGTTAACATCGACAAATTTGTGTTGTCCAGAGTTTTAGTAGATCTTGGAGCATCCCTCAACTTGATGAGTCTACGGACATTAGCCTATTTGAACATCGAAGCTCATGAGCTTTAGCTGATAAAATGATGCTAAAAGGATTAACCAAAAGGGAGAGAGAGCCCTTGGATCGATTACATTGCTTATGAAAGTTGGAGAGCTAGCGACAACTGTTAAATTCAACATCATCGACGTCGAGACCTCTTTCAGTGCTCTACTGGGTCGACCGTAAATTCACGAATACAACATGGTTCCATCATCTCTACATTAGTGCATCAAGTACTACAAGAAAGGACAAGAACATTGCATCAAGGGAGATCTACAACCATTTTTAGTTCAAGAAGTTGATATTCATGAAGATTCTGCCTACTACGCGCCTCCGAAGAAAACTATTTTTTCAAAAAAATCACAAAGATGAGGCCATTCAACTCCCTTTAGCGATCTTCTACAACAATTTTGCAACAAGTTGATGGATGTTCTTTTAGTTCGCGCACCCGAGGTCGAGGCTGGGGACGTGGATGAGGAAATACCAACTTAATTGTTGAACGGACTAGGCCAACCATCAACATTGGTGATGAAGACAGTTCCGAAGATGAAATAATGGTGACAAAAGAGAAGAAACCTCAGTACAAGATATCCTTAGAAGATGCGAAGAAAAATGAATATGAGACGATGTATGATCGAATAAACCACCTTACTCTGATTCTCCCTTAAAAGGTTGAGAGTTTAGAGGTCAAGGAAGTTTGTAGCGCTGGTTCAAAGCTGATCAAGTTTTATCGTGCTTCTACCTCTACCAGTCTTGAAAATCATGTAAACTTGGATGATGATCCCAATGAATTAATGAAATTACCTTTTGGTTATTTTTCGCCTTGTGTACAAAAGTTAATTCAGCAGGGGCATTTGCCAAAATAAATACCAAAAGATAAATTACAAGTCTTTGAAAAATAATGGAATGTTAAAAGTCAAACTCCTAACTCGAAAGAGGGTCTCAGATTTGGTACAGTCCGACCAGTTAATGATTCGGAATTTTGGATGGTTGTTACTAGTGAATCGAAAGAGGATTGCCTCGATATAGAGAATGACTCTACTGATCAACTAATAGAAAATGCTCTGCCAAAATTTTAGGAGGAAATTAAATCAACTGTTGATGAATTGAAGGAAATTAATCTCGGGACTGAAAAACAACCCCGACATACATTTATAAGTTCTCTACTCAACGATGAAGAATATTTACAACTAATCAAACTGTTAACAGAGTTCAAAGATTGCTTTGCATGGAGTTATGATGAAATACCAGGACTGTCAACAGAGGTTGCAGTTCATAAACTCGGGGTGGATAAGAATATAACCCTAGTAAAACAAGCTCCTAGAAGAATGCACCTCAAAATAGAGTAGCAAGTCATCGTTGAGGTGAAGAAATTAATAGACGCTAACTTTGTGAAAGAGTAGTAATAACCCATGTGGTTGGCCAACATTGTTCCAGTCATGAAGAAAAATGGACAAATTCTTGTTTGTGTCAACTTCAGTGATTTGAACAAAATGTGTCCAAAAGACGAATTCCCATTACTGATACCAGAAATGATGGTGGGTATCACTTCGACACATGAAATTTTCTCCTTTATGGAGGGGTCTTTGGGGTACAATCAAATCAAGTTGGCTCCCGAAGATGCAACACTTACAGCCTTTAGAACACCTATCGGGATTTTCTGCTACACAATCATGTCGTTCGGCCTAAAGAACATTGGAGCAACATATCAACATGTAATGATGAAGATTTTTGATGACCTCATTCATAACTAGGTAGAATATTACGTGGATGATTTGGTCATCAAAAGTAAATGAAAAATAGATCATTTGTACGATTTAAGGATCGCGTTCGAACAGTTACAATGATATGACCTTAAAATGAATCCCTTAAAGTGCCCCTTTAGTGTTACCTCTGGGAAGTTTCTAGGATTTGTTGTCTATCATCGGGGAATCGAGATCGACCCAGATAAGATTGAAGCTATCTTGGAAATGCCTCCTCCTAAAATCTAAAAACAACTATGTTCTTTCCAAGGGAAGTTAGCATATCTGAGATGCTTTATTTCTAATCTCTCAGGTAGGTGTCAGTCGTTCTCGGCATTAATTAAAAAGGATGCCAAATTTATTTGGGAAGAGAAATGCCAACATGCATTTGAGGACGTTAAGCAATATTTAATGACACCTCCTGTCTTGGTAGCCCCTATATTGAGGAAACCGTTGATGATTTATACCTGACCAAAGAAAAATATGTTGAGATTTTCATACCTATTTTACACTAATTTTGATGATATTGCACTTAAAGAAGGGTATTTTTGATGTTTTGTTGCAGTATGTTGAATTATGGTCATTGGAGCAAAAAGATGCAAAAAGGAGCGAATTTGGGCAAAAATGACCAAAATATGAAGATTTGAACTAGGGCGCCGACGGCGAGAATTTCCTGAGAGTCCAGATCAAATAATCTAGAAGGCCAGCCAACGGCACCCTCGAGGCCGCCGAGGGCGAGATCAGCAGTTAATTCAAAAGGTGCATTGAATGTGGACAATTTTTGGAGGGATGCTTAGGAAACTCTTGGGAAAACTCTTCTACAACTTTAAAAGAAGATTTTGGTCGAAAATAGAGGAGGCTCTGGAAGCTCTGGAGGTTAGATAGGTTCCATTAATGTGTAGAGAGTTTAATTTAGGGTTAGATTGTGAGGAATTCTTCAAGAGATTGTAAGAGTGGAGGGAGAGTGAGAGATTTCTTCCTCCTAGCCGCTTCGAAGAAGAATTCTATGTGTTATAAAGAA
>NEWO01003212.1:0-10426 GCA_003013225.1 Phalaenopsis aphrodite
TTTTGGGCAGTTTTTGGCAGGTTTTATTCCTAGTAACTCCAAAAAACTAAATTTTTAAGTTATTTAAAAGTTGAAAAAGAATGGATAATCTCCATTTCTCAAATCATATGGCTTCCCACTCTTACGAACTTACTAGATTTAGAATTTTTAACAGGAGGAAGTTCACCAGTTTTTATTTGTAGAAGTTATATGATCGAGATCTTGTGACAAAGAGATTAATCAAGGAGCAATGCATTGTGAATCAAGGATTCAACATGCCAAATACTCGAATGGAGAAAATTATTGCACAAAGACGTTGGGAAGTACTTTGATATACCACTATTGCGGTAGTAATTCCTGTGGTGGAAGAATTTTATGCTAATCTTCATGGAATGTACCTAGGAGTCATCTATGTATGAGGAAATTGGGTACCATTTACTCCTTTGAGAATAAATGACATGTTTCTGATTGAAAGTGTTCTTATTTGTCACTATGCAAATTTTATTCCTACGAGAGACAACATGGATGAACACTATCAATTCCTTACAGATGAAGATGCAAATTGAGAGACAAGAGATAATGAACATGTATGTTTTTATTCATCATTATTGAATCCTGCATCAAAGGCATGACATTTCTTTATTGCATCAAAACTACTTCCTACTATGAAAATCCGTAAAGTGATCAAGGCAAGTGCGGTTTTGAATTATTGTATTCAAACCGGAGGACCTATTGATGTGGGTGCTGTAATTATAAAATCTATTTTGGTTTTGTTTATCAATGGATTAACTTATGAGCTGAGACATCCATCTACCATATTCCTATTGTCTAGCCAGTCACAAGTACCTTATGAAAGTTGGGAGAAAGTGCTTCTCCCTTTGAACCCTATGGACCAAGAAGTTTGTTGCAACTGCATTGAAAACAGGGAGGAGAACAATATGAATAATCTTATGGATCAATCATCTAAAAATTCATCACATATTTAGGCTCACTTTCCTTATAGTTTGCATGATATTTTGAAAAGAATCAAGAAATTGGAGAAAGAGGTACAAAATATTATGAATTCAATTGGAAATATTTCTGATATATTTGATCATTTGGATTAGAGGAAGAAGGAGAAATTTGATTTCTAAGCTGAATTAGATGTGTTGGCTTGAAAAATGTTTGTTTGTAATCGTTTGGATTTTATATATAAATGTGAGTTTTGTGTTGTTTATGAATATTTGTGTAAGAAAATTGTTTAATTATGAATACAATTGTTTAATTAAGTCATTTATAGGTTGAACTGGTGTGCAATAGATTTCTAAACAAAATTGAAATCTGAAAAATTTTGGTGTTGGCGCCAGAGGTGCCAGATGTGGAGCCAAAATCTAAAAAATACCTAGAATTACTTAAAACTACAAAAAACCCTTGAAAAACCCCATTTTTATTACTTAAGTCATCTCCTACCTCTAAACCAGGGCCAAAAAATCGACCTAAAGCTTGCCATTTGGTGGATTTGAGGAGATTTGAAGACTAAAAAGGCTTGGATTTTATCTTCCCTTAGTAATAGCTTTACTTAAACTTACAAATTTTTTATTTTCACCATGGATTTTTCTTACAATATGGAAATCCAAAAATTTGAGCTTTTATTGAAGAAGTTTAGAAGAAACCCATGGTGAAAAGTTTCTAAATAAATATTCCTAGTTTGGAGTTTCATTTATGATATTATGAATTTATTTGGATTTTATGCAAATTTATTTAGAGTTTCCTATAGCTCCAACAGTAAAGAGAGGAAAACCTTTGGGAAGTTTTGATGCGAGAAGATTTGTAAATTTGAAGGCCCGATACAATTATAACTCTATGATGGGGTGTTAACCTCACTTTTGGCTGAGGTCTAGTTTTTCCTCTTTAGTAGCGTAGGGTCTAGCCATAGGACTTTCCTATTGACTATTCCTAGAGGACTAGAAAGGAACTGTCACCATTAAAAATTCTAAACTCATCTTTGCTCAACTTGAAGTTCCACATATTGCTCCTAACCTCTAGCACTGAGTATATGGGGTCAATTTAGGGAGTTTAAGGTGAGTCCCCTAGGACTATTCGGCCTTAGGGTTAACCCTTTGGTGGTGTGGTTTAGGTTGCTCTCACACACACACTTACACATTACACTTCCACTCACTACCTTAAGCACGAGCCTACCTAACTTTGGTCCCTTAGCCCTTTGGGAGACTCATGTAGATGGTCCCCTAGACCCCTTAGCCCTATGCTAGGGTTTAGCTAAGACTAGTTCATGGAGAACCCAAGGTAGGTAATTCTATTAGTCCATGGCTCATGTTAGGTGATTGACACCTTAATTTTACCAAAATATCAAACTTAGCCTTTGGCCCCCAAATTTATCAAAATGCCCTTGAAACCCCAAAATTGGCTAAAATTCATAAAATTAACCAAAGTACCCAATTTTTTTCAAAAATTATTTCAAATAATTTGAAACTACCCAAATTGCCCAAAATTTACTAAAATTTTCAAAATTACCAAAACACCCCTCATTTTGCAAAAATTTCCAAAATACCCTTGGTGACTCAAATTGCCCAAAGCCTTCAAAATCATTTCAAATGTCTCCAAAATCAATTTGAAACTTTTAATTGAGCTTAATTTGATCAATTTGACAAATTTTGACTAAAAATCCCAAATTGTCTTTAAAAGCCCAATTACACCCAATTCGCCCCAAATGTGCACCAATTTGATCCCAATTTCTCGCAATTTTAATTCTAAACTCAAATTCATCATCCACAAGCTTGATTGTGACTAAATCTAAGCCCAATTTATCCACATTAGAATATAATTTCAACCCAAATCAAAAAGGCCCAATTGGACCCAAAACCAAAATCTCACTCAATTGAACCTCCAAATTTATCCAAGTGCCCCAATTTTGAATCATAAACTCTTCAAAAAATTTATACACATCAAACTAGACCTCTAATTGGCCTTGTTAAAGCAAAAATTTTACTCAAAATCAACTTGGAGCAAAACCCCCAATTTTGCCCCAAATTGGCCAAGTCCCAAAATTCAATCAAATTGAACCCCATAACCTCAAAATTCCCACTAAATTTCTATCCAAGACTCTTAAATACAATCCTTAGGACTAATTGGAACCATCAATTAGGCCTTGGCCAAACTGTAGCCCAACTTAAACCCAAGTCTAACCCAGATGCCCAAAATTGAACAAATGTCCAAATTTCTTCAAATTGAACCTCCAAATCCATTCAAAATCACTCTAAATCTTTTCTAACCTCTATGTGAGAAACATAAACACTAAGTTTCTCAATAAATTGAGTCCAATATCTCCCAAATTTTAAGCCAATTTCACCTAAATTGAACCCATGCACCAAAATTGACTAAGCCATGCCAAATTTACCAAACTAAAGCCTCTACAACCACCTTCTAAACACTAGTGACCAGGCTAGACTCACTTTGCCCACCCTAGGTGAGCCATGGACCAAAGCTCCACTACATTAAGGGATTTATTTCCTAAAATACTTAAACCAATGAGATCTTTGCCCAAACGCATCACTAACCCAATTAATTACTGTGACATATTCTCCTGAGGTTCTTGAGCCACCGAGCACCTCCCCTGCCCTAGCCAGCCACCCTAGCTGTCGGAGGAGCCAAAATTGAGAGCCTAGGACTTCATGTAGAGGTTTGTTGGACTCATTTAAAGTTGCTACAAGCATCTGATTGAGGCCTCATCTCTCAAATAAAGTTACTCGGATCTCACCCTAATCTGAGCATGAATTGATTATTCATACATATTTACTATATTTCATATCGTATAAATTGTATGGATGTGTTTTTCTTGAGTAGATAATGATGTAGGAACAAACCTGAAGTGATTTGGTTGACTATTAAGAGAGATCTTAAGGTTCAAAATTTAACTACTCTAGGGTTAGGAAGATTGGGGATGATGAATGGATGCCGTCTGTTTCTGTGTTTATTCAATGGACGATCGTGATGGAGCCGGATGAGCATATGGTATGCAAACTGATACACCGGAAATATATGCATTTTTAGACCCATATTTTATACTCATTTTTGGTGATATTGCACTTTAATGGAAGGTAATTTCATATTTTTTGTAGGTTGTTGATTTTTAGGGCTTAAAGCAAAAAAAAGCAAAAAGGATGAAATTTAGAGTCAAAATTAAGTTTTTGAAGAAATGCTCAGCGCCGGCAGTGCTGAGGTCAGTGTCGACTGTGTAGTACAGTTTAACGCTGGAGATTTTACACAGTGCTGACGGTACCAAAGGTGGTACAGACCCCGTTTCTAGAAGGTTCAATGTATTTGGATAATTTTTTGAAGAGTTTTTGGAGGCACCTTATGGAGAACCGACCTTGGGCTCTAATTGGGGCTGAATTTCATCAGAAAATGGGCTCCTTTACATTTTTCACTCCTACGTTCATTTTTCGCTCCACATCATTCCATTTGACTACCATATTAGAGTCAATTAGTGATTTTGCTTTCATAGTTTAGAGTTTTTTTTGGTGAGATTTAGTGTGAAACTTTTCATAAGACTATTGGAGAAGGAGAAAAGTTAGAGAATTCTTCTTCCTGCATTTTTAAGGAAAGGCTACAAAAGATTTGCTTTGAGAAAGAGTTTCAGATAAGTTTGTTTATTTATTTAGTGTTGTATGAACTTTATAGCATATATGAAATTTGTGTTTTGTCGTATCTTTCTCATGAAGTTTGAGTAGTTCCCCCTATCTTTTCCCCTACTCTGAGATATGGTGAAATGAAAAGACAAAATGAATGTGCCATACTTAAAATATAAAATAAATTGTGATGATTTTTTAACTCTGAACTTAATTTACTTTTTAGTTTGGCCAGTTGATTTATTAAAATTTGTTGTGAAACATATGATCCGGGAAATGGAGTATGAGTTCTACAACCCAGTGAGGATCAAATTTAATTTCATGAATGAGATATTTGTTCATGAAATTAAGTGCAAATAAATAAGGAAATATTCATTGTTGGGCGTAAAATTTGAGAATTTTTAGGGTGACAGACTAAAATCCCTAATTTGGTCTTAGTTAAAGCGAGAGTTAGCCTTTAGTTGAAGGGAAGTGAGAGCTCGTGAGTGGGGCCTAGTATCCTTCTAGCCTAGCCACGGATTTAGGGACTAAACCTAAGATTAGCCAATGATTTTCTATGCATAGTATTAGGGCAGAGAATTAAAATTGCTCCTTTTTGGCACAATCCATATTAAAAACATTTATCTCATCTCATTTCACCAGAATTTCAATGTAGTGGGAATGATGTTTTTTTACATAAGAAATCTTCATTACATAAACATAGTTAGTAGATTAGTAGTTATTATTAAAAATTTACATTTCATTTGTACTAATAGTTAAGTAATTTAGTACGGTTAACATATCAACATTCAAAATTAGTGACAATGATTTTGTTTGATTTTCTGTAAAGTTTTTGGTAAAATTTATCTTTGCTAATTTACAACTTCCCTGTGGGATTGATATTTGGGGCTTAAATAGAAAGATTATTATTACTTGATAACGATACATATACTTGCGTAGAATCTCATTATTTATTACTATAAAGATTATGCAAATCCGACAGCAGATGAACATCATTTAACTATTCAAAATCCTGATGTTGCTGCTAATTCATTTGAGCTTAAACCTGTTATTATCCAAATGGTACAAAATAATCAGTTTGGAGGATCACCTACTCAGGATCCTAACTTACATCTTGCTAGTTTTCTTGAAGTTTGTGCTACATTTAAATATGACAGTGTCTAATGATATTGTTAGGCTTAGACTTTTTCCTTTTTCATTAAGGGATAAAGCTAAGGCTTGGTTAAATTCATTAGCACCCGAATTTATTAGAACTTGGGGAGAACTATCACAAAAATTCTTGGCAAACTATTTTTCACCCTTAAAAACTGCTAAGCTTAGAAATGATATTACATCTTTTTGTCAGTTTGAAGGGGAATCAATATATGAAGCCTGGGAAATATTTAAGGATCTTCTTAGAAATTTTTAACACCATGCTTTGCCAGATTGGTTAATAATTCAAATATTTTACAATTAATTGTTAGGATCATTAAGATAAATTATAGATTTTGCTGCGAGTGGATCATTAATGTGAAAACTTTTTGAAGAAGCATATTCTTTAATTGAAGAAATGACTACTAACAATTTTCAATGGCCCTCTAAAAGGGTAAATCCTAAGAGAGTAGCCAGTATTCATGATTCTGATGCAATGTTTATTTTGACATCTCAAATTGCTATTATTTCTAAAAGATTGATCAAATAGAAGTGAACTATTTCCAAATACCCCAAATATTAGAGGAGAATTCACTATGAGAGATTATTGATACTCAAAAATCTTATGAAACTTTAAACACTATAAATAATCAAGATAACAATCCCTATTCTAATTATTTTAACCCTGGATGGAAAAATTACCCTAATTTTAGTTGGAATAATTATAATCCATTTGGAAATTTGAGCAATCAAGGAAATCTTAATTTTTGACCGTATTATCCTCCATGATTTAACTACAATCCTAACTCACAAGTTAAGGAAAAGAAGTTGACAATGNGGCTTGGTTAAATTCATTAGCACCCGAATTTATTAGAACTTTGGGAGAACTATCACAAAAATTCTTGGCAAACTATTTTTCACCCTAAAAAACTGCTAAGCTTAGAAATGATATTACATCTTTTGTCAGTTTGAAGGGGAATCGATATATGAAGCATGGGAAAGATTTAAGGATCTTCTTAGAAATTTTTAACACCATGCTTTGCCAGATTGGTTAATAATTCAAATATTTTACAATGGATTGTTAGGATCATTAAGATAAATTATAGATTTTGCTGCGAGTGGATCATTAATGTGAAAACCTTTTGAAGAAGCATATTCTTTAATTGAAGAAATGACTACTAACAATTTTCAATGGCCCTCTGAAAGGGTAAATCCTAAGAGAGTAGTCAGTATTCATGATTCTGATGCAATGTCTATTTTGACATCTCAAATTACTATTATTTCTAAAAGATTGATCAAATAGAAGTGAACTATTTCCAAATACCCCCAATACTAGAGGAGAATTCACTATGAGAGATTATTGATACTCAACAATCTTATGAAACTTTAAACACTATAAATAATCAAAATAACAATCCCTATTCTAATTATTTTAACCCTGGATGGAAAAATCACCCTAATTTTAGTTGAAATAATTATAATCCATTTGAAAATCTGAGCAATCAAGGAAATCTTAATTTTTGACCGTATTATCCTCCATGATTTAACTACAATCCTAACTCACAAGTTAAGGAAAAGAAGTTGACAATGGACGAAGTGATGTTGAATATGGGAAATCAAATACAGAATCAAGGAGCTACTATTAGAAATATTAAAAATCAATTAGTACATATTATGACTGCACTTAGTAACAGACCTTATGAAATTCTTCCTATTACTGTGGAAGTTAATCTAAAAGATCAAAATAAAGAGCAAATTAAAGCTATTCAATTACGAAGTCAAAAATAAATTAAAATAAGGATCCAAAGAGAAACTGAAGTTGATGAAGAGAAGGAAGAAATAGAAAATGATCAACAGGAAAATGAACAAACACTGGTTCTTGTAGAAAAACCATTACCATTACCTCTGTTTCCTCAAAGACGGAAGGAAAAGAATAAAGATAAAAAATTTTCAAAATTTTTGGAAATCCTTAAGAAGGTAACGATAAATTTTCCTTTTGTTGAAGCTTTGGAACAAATGCCAAGTTATGTGGAATTTATGAAGGATGTACTAAATAAGAAAATGAAGTTTACAGATCATGAGACAGTTGCACTCAATGAAGAGTGTAGTGTTATTTTTCAGAAAAAGTTTCCCGAAAAATTAAAAGCTCTTGGTAGCTTTACTAGACCTTGTGCAATTGGTGAAAAATTTTATGAAAAAGCTTTATGTGATTTAGGAGCGAGTATCAATCTTATGCACTTATCGATCTTTAAACTTTTGGATTTGGGAGAAATTTCCCCTACTACTGTAACTCTTAAGTTGGCTGACCGATCAATAACTTGTCCAAAATGAGTTATAGAGGATGTATTAGTTAAAGTGGATAAATTTATTTTCCCTGTAGACTTTATAGTATTGGATATAGTGGAAGATAAAGAGATTCTTATTATTTTAGGGAGACCATTTCTTACAACAGGAATAGTTGTAATAGATGTACAAAAAGGAGAATTAATAATGAGAGTTAATGATCAAGAAGTAAAATTTAATATAGACGAAGCTATAAAATATCCTGCAATAGAAAAAGATAACGAATGTTTCAGGATGGAAGTAGCTGAGTATTTAAGTAATGAACAATTTAAGAAAGAACTCGAAGATAAATTTAAGCAAGGAGAAATTTTTGAAAATGAAGATGAAGTTAAAGAAGAAGATTTGGATTATATTATGGGCAAATTTGAAATGTTAGACTTGTTGGAAAATGAAAGTAAGAATCTTATTCCTTCAAGTATTAAACCACTTGGACTTGAATTAAAAATATTACCTGTCCATTTAAAGTATGTATTTTTAGGAGAGTCATATACATTGCATGTTATTATATCTTCCAAGTTAACCTAAATTCAAGAAGAAAAGTTAACAGAAATGTTGAAAAGGTATAAAAAGTCTTTCGGATGGACTTTAGCAGATATTAAGGAAATTAGTCCTTCAATTTGTATGCACAGAATTTTATTAGATGAACAATCTGAACCTAAAGCTGATCCTCAAAGAAGATTAAACCCAATAACGAAAAAAGTTGTTAAAAAGGAGATTTTAAAATGGTTAGATGCTGGAATTATATATACTATTTGAGATAGTGTTTGGGTAAGCCCAATTAACTGTATTCCAAAAAAAGGAGGAGTGACTGTTGAAGAAAACTAGAAAAATGAATTAATACCAATAAGACAAGTAACTGGTTGGCGAATATGCGTTGACTATAGAAAATTAAATATGACCAGCATAAAAGATCACTTTACTTTACCCTTTCTAGACCAAATATTGGATAGATTGGCAGGGAATAAGTATTATTGTTTTTTAGATGGATATATCGGTTATCACCAAATTCTAATTGCTCCAAATGATCAAGATAAAACAACATTTACAAGCCCATATGGAATAATTGCTTTTCATAGAATGCTTTTTGAACTATGCAATACACCTGCAACATTTCAAAGATGTATGTGTCAATTTTTAGTAATTTTATAGAACATGGAATGGAAGTGTTTATGGATAATTTTTTTGTATTTGGAACTTCGTTTGAATTATGCCTTAGTAATTTAGAAAAAGTTATAGAAGTATGTGAAAAAGTCAATTTAGTATTAAATTGGGAAAAATGTTAATTTATGGTTGTAGGAGGTATTGTACTTGGGCATAAAATTCTGAAAAAGACATGGAAATAGATCCTGCAAAAATCCAAGTTCTAGGAAAATTAGCACCACCTACTAGTGTTAAAGGGGTGAGAAGTTTTCTAGGACATGCTGGTTTTTACAGCCGCTACATAAAAAAATTTTCAAAAATAACTAAGCATTTATGCCAACTCTTAGAAAAAGATACAAAATTTTATTTTAATGAAGAATACATAAAAGCATTTGAATTATTAAAGAAAAAAGTAGTCACTGCACCTATAAAGTACCACCTAACTTGGGAAAAACCATTTGAAATAATGTGTGATGCTAGTGATTATGCTATTGGGGTTGTATTAGGATAAAGGCACGGAAAAATTTTTAAGGTTATATATTATGCTAGCAAGATTCTAAATGAGGCTCAAATTAATTATACTACTGCAGAAAGAGAGTTATTAGCTATTGTTTATGGCATTGATAAATTTGGACCTTATTTAATTGGAACTAAATGTAGAGTGCATACAGATCATTCTGTTGTTAAATATTTAATGCAAAAGAAGGATGTTAAACCAAGATTAATAAAATGGATACTTCTATTGCAAGATTTTGATTTTGCTGTGATTAATAGAAAGGGAAATGATAATCAAACAGCTGATCATTTATCTAGAATAGAAATAGAAATATTAACTAATTTTGCAAATGAAATTTTAGAGAATTTTCATGATGAACAATTATATAATATTGATGAAATGGATGTACCATGGTATGCTGATATAGTGAATTATATTGTAAGTGATATTTTACCACCTGATATTAAAAATTCACAATTAAAGTAGTTTATATATGATTCAAAAGACTATTTTTGGGATGACCCATATTTATATAAACAATGTAAAGATCTAATTATTAGAAGATGTGTGCCTTATGAAGAAACTCAACAGATAATTGAAAGATGCCATGATTTTGAATTTGGAGGACATTTCAGAACAAATAGAATTGCATATAAAATTTTACAAGCTGGATTTTATTGGCCAACTATTTTTAAAGATGTTAATGAGTATA
>NEWO01003213.1:10043-20090 GCA_003013225.1 Phalaenopsis aphrodite
TACTAGAGATCATTACGATCAAAACTCTAGACCAAATTGATAAAATAATATAGTCTGTAACCCTAGAAATATCAATTATATGCCCATCAAAACTTAGCTCCCTATTTAGTTGAACTCCCCTCAAGTGATCGCAACGGCTCTACCCAAGACAAAATGTGGTATTCAGTAGTTTGTGAAATCATAGCCCTCTCGGGTCATTATGTTTCACAACAAATTGTAACGATATAAATGTCTAATTTGTAAAGTCAATGAAGAACTGGTGAAAATACAATCACAATGTTTTAAAAATTAAAAGAGATCCTTAAGTCATTCTCATTCTACAAAATTAATTCCCATATGCAAGGTGAAAAAAAAGGAAACTACGCAGAATTTATGGAGATAAAATAAAAACACGTAATTTGTATTGAAATCCAAGTCTTATAACAAAAAATTAAACGCAAATACAAGATACTTATCTTTAAGTTTTCTCCCCAAGCAAATCCTGAAGTTTCCTTGAATCCAATCTCCAAACTCTTACACAAAAAAAAGACTCTCATTCACACTCACACACACAAACACTAGACCACAATTGAACTCTTCAAGAGAACCCCAAAAAGACTATCTTTTTGTCTAGAATTTGACCCTATTAACAGATAACTAAAAAACACCAAGTTTCAAGCACCCCTTCAAAGTTCTGTCAAATTTAATGGATATTCTGGAAAGTTGGTTATTAGCACTATAGTGTCAATCTGAGGCACTATAGCACCCATTTAGCCGTCTACTGGTGCAATGGCACCAAGGGTGGCGCTATGGTGCCATATAAAAACATGCATTTTTGTTCTATTTTTTCCTCATTTCTCCAAATGTCCATTCCATGTACATGAAACAAAAAAAAACCAAAATAACTTCTTTAAAAGCGCAATATCATCAAAAATAGACGTAAAAATGAATATGAAATGTACACAAAAATATGTTTTTTTAGGTGGATCAAGCACCCAAAACCTTAAGAAGTCATTTTTTTCTCAACTATTTGTTAGTGAACTCGTATTTCATTTCATAATCTAGGAGTAAATTTATCAAAAAGTTTAGATATATCATACAATCTAATAATCTCCTTAACATACAAATGAGCCAAAATATTTTTTAAGTTAATTTAGCTCATAGTTAATGAATGATTTGATTTGATCAATTGATCTTTCATCATATATATGGCGTTATGACGATATCTTGATCCAAGGAACCCAACAATAAATTTATAATAATCTCATCTTAGGCATAAAAAAAGTTAAATTAGAATTCAATGTCTTAAAAGGTGTCGTGAGCATGGATGCATGCCTCAAATTTAAACTTTCATATTAATATCTTTGGAGGTATAACAAATATCTTATCAATCACGCTAGAAAAAACCTCATTGGAGCGTGAGGGAGCATGAGGTCATGATAACCTGGAGGGATGATTAAACAAAGATATATTAATTTTAAATCTTTCTTTTTTATGATTATTAATTTATTCTTTGTGTATCATTTCCATTCATTATAATCGACATTCACTAGATTACCCATGGTAGACAAAGTTTGTTAAAATTTATTTTCCTGAAATATACTTTTCTTACTTATGTTGATGTTTGAAAATAATGTTGGTATAATGTTAACTTAATAAGTTGTTGGATAACTCCATGAATGTGCACAAAATGCTTCTAGAGTAGAGACTTAAATGTGTTGCCAAAATTCCCCCAAAATGATTCCCTGTAAAAGAGGTAAAAGCCCCCAAATAGATGGCAAGTTAACACTCATCAAATTTCACATAACTTGTTTTACTTAAATTTCTTTTTTGGAAGAAATGAAACCTACAATAAAATCATTCTTTAAGTATCACAAAAACTATTGTCGTTTATTAAGTCTCCTATAAGAACTAAGAAATTCTGATGCCTATATACAACATAAAATCTGTAGTGGTATAGGGATATATTATCAATAAAAGTTATTATAAGTAATCTTCATATAGGCTAAACGAGTAGTTAGGCTCACAATTGAGATTTAAACTCATCCAATACAAACAAATAAGGTATATCTCTCTCTATTAAGCAATGAGCAAAAAAAATTTCTATTTTATTATTCTTTTTGCAGTTAACATTCAAATATATACGAGAATCATGAAATTTAATGTATGCCTCTAAATTGGCTTATCAGATTGCACTATTAGGTTCCTCTATCGATTTGCCAAGTTGCTCTGTTAAGTCGTCAGATCACCCCATGTGTTCACCCTAATAATCTACCATGTTGTTCTGTTGATCTATTAGATTGTATTGTCAGGTTACTTTCTCGACCCCCTAAATTATTTTATTAAGATGCCTGGTTGCTTTGTAGGCCTTCCAAATTACTCTGTCACTTGTTGACTTGCCCAACCAAGTTGACCTGTCTAACTCCTAGTTGCTGAGTTGAAAAACTGATGAGCTGACCAAGCCCCGTGTTGCGATGTCAAGTTCCAAGAGCCCAACACCAATACTCTTACAGCTACAGAGAATGGCCTAGCTTAGTTATGAGACATAACACAACCTTATATACTTTTGCATACTTCGATGTATTTTAGTTATTTCTTCTCAAATCTTATACCGAAGAAAATGACAACCCAATGTCAGTAAATAAATTCTTAAAACATTGGAATGGGAACACATTTTTCAGGAGGAGGAAATCTCAAGGTCACTTGAAGACCTTCCTCGAGGATGATTTTCTCTTCCTCCATCCTCTCTCTCCTTCTCTATTTCTCTTTCTATCTCTCTCACATTTCACTCTCAATCCCTTCATATTACTAAGATTTGGACATAACTAACAAACAAATCATGATTCATTAATTTATATAATCTAAATTCTATATCACATATTATGGAGATATTATGATAACCAATTGTATGATTGTTAGGCTCTTAAAATGAACAAAAGGAAACAATTGCTAAAAAAAATCTCTTTTAAATCAATAAAACATTATTTTCTTAAAGTGCTGGCTTTGCAAGCTGCAGTACAAATAAAATAAATAAGAAGAATTCGATACCAATAAAAGAGGATTGCCGCAAGAACAAAACAGTCTTGGGCTAGCCTCATTCCAAACTTCCCAAAATCCGAAAATACGAAGGGCTCCGAGAGAAAATAGCACGTGCCATTTTTTCAAACCAGTTCAATATTAAATAAAACACTCTCATAACCCATTCCTTAAACCACGAAATATGACAAGAAGTCAAGCGGCAGTCATTGGACCCGGCTGTTACAGTGAAGTGACGCCACCATTGCCGTTTCAAACTTACCCTCTTCGGATATGTCGCCACGTGTTCACCAGTGAGCTCACCGCCGATCGGCGCTCGTTAGATCTGACGGAGGCGCCTTTCCCTTCAATTGTTTAGTCAAAAGTCTAGGAACTTCTTTCTGCTTGTTATATACTTATGGAGGAGCAACAACTGCTGCTGCATCGTCTTCTCCTCATCGTCCTTAGCTTCAAGATAAGGTATGTCTTTCTACTTATTGATGGAGTTCTGGTTTTCGTTTTGGTTTTGTTTCGTATTTCTCAAGTTTTTCCTCCAGTTTCGTGGATGAAATCGAGAATTTTTATCTCCATTAATGGCGTTTAAGAATGCCGATGATATCAAATTTGTTAGTCTTTTTTTTTTGGTAGAAATGATGAAGAATACGATGATTAATGGAACCGTTGATGATTTCAAATACAAAGATTTTCTTTCCGTGGACGATGTTCTTTCGCAGCAGGAGTCTTTTTTGAATCCTAGTATTGGAGAACCACCGCTGTTTAATGAACAAGATTTCTTCGTTGAGCTCCCAAATTTCTCTCCTGTTAGTCATGAGGCGGATTCGCATGAAAACTCGGAAATCTATTCCGACTTGGTCCTGGACTACATCCACCAGATGCTCATGGAGGAGGACATGGAAGACAAGTTCGATATGCTTGAGAGCAACCCCGCACTCGAAGCCACCGAGAAGCCCTTCTACGAAATCATCGGCGAGAAGTACCCTCCTTCACCGGATCGTCCTCCTCTCTACTCCAGCCCGAGTTCAGAGGGCTCCGAGAACCATCGGAACCACGATTTTCACACCGGTGTCGATGGCTTTCCAGACAACAATCAGGATCCTGCCTATCTAGAAACCACCGAGCTCTTCGACTCTCGGATCTTCTCTACCCAGGCTTCAATCAGCTCTGAGAATGGCGTTGCCAGTGTCCTGGAGCAATTCAAAGGAGATCCAGATTATCTCTCAGATCTGTTCTTCAAAAATCTCCCTGCATCTCAGTTCGAGAAAGGAGTAGAAGAGGCAATGAAGTTCCTTCCCAGTGAAGCTAAGTTGATTGTTGATGCAGGAGCAATCGGATATGATTCGCCCCATGAACTAAAAGACCTGGCTTCCATTGAAAGCAAGGTCGAGGATGCGAGGGGCAGGCGGCAGAAAGGCCGACACGACATTAATTTTGATTTGGAAGAACAGAGGAGTAGCAAACAATCCGCAATCTCATATGAAGAACCAACTGTCTCCTCCGAGATGTTCGACATGGTTCTCCTCTGCAGCGACGAAAAGTTGCCCAAAGTTATATCCACCATTCGAGAAGCAATGCAGAACGAAGCAGCAAGTAAAAACTCCCCAGCGATCACTGAGCTTAAAGAGCCAGGAAAAGGCCGGAAGTCTCGCGTAAAAAAGAAGCAACCGAAGAAGGAGGTTGTAGATCTTCAAACTATTTTGACGCAGTGTGCGCAGACTGTAGCATCCGGCGACCACCAAAGAGCCCACGAATCGCTCCGACAAATCCGGCAGCATTCGTCCCCTCACGGCGACGCTTGGCAGAGATTGGCACACTACTTCGCCGATGGGCTTGAAGCCCGCTTGGCTGGAACAGGGAGTGTCATCTACAACGCCTTAGTCGCTAAGCGGAAGACTGCTTCCGATGTGCTGAAAGCTTACCAGGTTTACCTAGCCGCCAGCCCATTGAAGATGGTCTCCTATCACTTTTCAAACCAGACGATCCTCAACACAATCGGGAACGCAACCAGAGTCCACATTCTGGACTACGGCATCTATTTCGGCTTCCAGTGGCCTCCTTTTTTGAAGATGCTTTCGGCCCTGCCCGGTGGACCTCCGAAGCTTCGCATAACCGGAATCGATGTTCCCCAGCCCGGATTCCGACCGTCAGAAAGAATAGAAGAGACAGGTCACCGACTATATCACTATGCCGAGAGATTCGGCATCCCATTTGAATACCAAGTGGTGGCGTCAAAGCTTGATGAGGTGAATGTTGAAGACCTTCACCTGGAGGAAGAGGAGGTCCTAATCGTCAATTGTGTGTTCCGTATAACTTCTTTGGGCGATGAAACCATGGACGTAGATTGCCCCAGGGATAGGTTCTTAAACAACATAAGAAAACTCAACCCGGCTTTGTTCGTAAATGTGACTTCAAATGGGAGCTATGGAGCTCCATTTTTCCTGACGAGATTTCGGGAGGCTTTGTACCATTTCTCTGCATTGTTTGATATGTTGGAGATGACGGTGCCGAGAGAGCACGAGCAGAGGATGCTTGTTGAGAGGGATCTGTATGGGAAGTGTGCGATTAATGTGATCTCTTGTGAGGGAGCAGAAAGGTTGGAAAGGCCGGAGACATATAAGCAAGCGCAAGTGAGGTGTTTGAGGGCAGGGTTCGAGCAGTTGCCTGTCAGCTCAGAGATTACGAAGATGGTGAAGTGTGGAGTGAAAGTTCATTACCACAAGGATTTCAGTGTCGATGAAGACGGTCGGTGGCTGCTGCTGGGATGGAGAGGACGAATCTTTATCGGGCTATCTGCTTGGAAACCTAGATGCTATTGACTTCTCTGTTCTTTTTGTTGATTGCTGTTTCGAGTTTAGTTGTTGTTATTGAAGAATGTATTAGATTTTGGCATTCTGATGTTTTTTTTCTTAACCTCGTTTCCTTGTATTTGCACTAAAATGAGGTTAAGGGTTTGTTTGGGGCAGCTGCAGCTTATCCAGCTTCTGCTGATAAGCAGCTTATCCTGATAATCTGCTGATAAACAGCTGATCCGGATAAGCTGTCTGGCTATTTGGTTGGAGCTTATGGAAAACAGCTGATTGTGAAAAATTAATCATTTTGCCCTGTTCCGAATAAACAGTTTAGCTGTTTGGTTAGTGTGTTTTGTAAACAGCTTATTTGGAATTTTTTTTCATTAAATGTATAATCTGTGCAGTAGAATCTGTTCTTTTCTAAACAAAATTAAAGATAAATGTTCAGACAAGAAAATACCAAAAAGTTGAGTTATATTCATATAACTAAAGCATATCTGATCACATCAAACGAATATGTTACACATACAAAAGTCAAACGCATATGTACATACTACTACAAATAATAATAAGAGCCCATAAAGAAGAAAAAATAACTTGTTAAAATGATAAGTAGAAATATGATAATGTTGACTTTATAATATAGCAACATATCACGACCCATGTCACCTGCATCTGACACTCCAAAACCCTGAGCAAACCTGTCCGACTGCGATATTCTAGAAACGGAAGAACTCGAACCACATGTGGCGTTCTCCTGTTGTGGCACTGTTGAACTCCTAGCAGTTGTGTCCAATTGGGAGCACGTAGAAATAGTTCCACTGTCGGCCCACCTGAAGAATTTGCAGTCGTCCGGTTCTTGTCCCCACCGCGGGCACCTGTAGAATTGTCGTTCGTAACTATGTGTCTGTCGTGATGTGAAAAGCAAAGACGGTAGCCCACATCGACACATCATTTGCCCCAACTTCCCTGAATATCTCGAGCTCATTGTCCTGCAATTATGTTAAAAAGCGTTAATCTGTCCAAAATTTGAGGGAATAAAAAAAAACTTAACAAACCAAATTGTGAAAACAATTGTTGCAACAGAGTTATTTGGTCACCTGCATCTAAGACCACTCTTATTAACTTCATAAGAGTAATAGAATATCACTTTAAGTTCATATAACAATCTAAAACATTAATATTTACAAAAATATTAATATTGCATAGGAGCATCGAAACATTAATATAGGGTGATTACATATTAATGTTTAGGATATTATACAGTGTTTCAACGTGATAATAAAAAAAAAGTTTAAATGATGAAGAAGAAATCTATAACTTATAAAGAAAGCTAAAAAGGGATTTTGAATTGAAACCATCCAAAATTTCGAAAGATGGAAGAAGAACAATGATCATCCTATCGAAAAGAAACCATATCAATAAAATTGAAACCATCCAAAATTTCGACCAACATTGAATCCAACATACCCTAATTTCGACCCCAATGGATCATACCATAGTAGCGGTTGCCATCCACGCTACATACATAGCAAGGGCCATCCAAGCTACATGCAGATTGCTTACAAATTTTAGATGCTTCCATAACCATACCATAGTGTCCTGACATTTTGTAGTGCATGATACTGGAACCAAGAATAAAGCGCAAAGAGTTGCATGAGTAAGGATTTTCTCCTAACAACACTATGAATAAATTAGTTTTATATCAACAGACACATACATTTCTCATCTAACCAAGCTATATAAAGCAACCATATAAAGATTTCCAAGCTATATAAGAACTTCCATGTATCCAAGCTATGTAAGAAACTTCTGATTACCCACTGCATATCTCGAAGATTTTGAAGACGGAAAGCACGTCTTCAACCCGAGGAAAGCATAAACATATGGGTGAAATTTAGTGTTTTCATAAGATATATAAATACAGAAGAATCGAGTGGTATGCATGTAAAGCTTCAAATAAAAAAAAAAAAGAACGTTTCCTTGTATTCCACTGCATATTTAGATGCTATATATGGGCTGCCGAATTTTATAAACATATGGGTCAAATTTATACAAAAAAGGTAATATTGCTGAAGTAGATAATGGATGAAGGGGACACCTTATCTTTATTCATTCTGAATGAAGATGCCTAAGTTGAGGGTTATTTTGATCACCTAACCAATCAACTATGATTAAGATTTGCCTCATTTTTAAGATGGGAAAATGAATCACAAATGATCCGCAAACACTTAAAAATAAAGCAACACATCTACACTTTTTAAGCAAATATGAGCCGATCATTGATATTTAAAAACACATGTAATGAATAGATTTGACCGCACGATGCTTTGCATCGCATTCGCAGAGTTTCACTAAAAGACTTTGCAAACACTTAACAATAAAGCAGCACGATGATAACTTAACTTTCCCACTTCCGAGTGCACTTTTTTAAAGACATTGGCTGCACTAAAAGAAATTCAATTGGATTAGTAATGCAGATATCCTCAAGGGATACACAACAAGCCTTCATGCTTGATTTGTAAAATCCCCAACACCACTAAGTATGGAGTTTCACTACAAACTAATATAGAGCTCAAAACAACTACTCAGAGCTGCACTTTTCCCATACCAACTTCAATAGTTTGACAAAAAGAAAAAAAAAAGAAAAATACAGCTTAAGCTTAAAGTCATTCAATGCTTCGGCATCACTTCCCTCAATGAAGAACAAGAATGGGAATCTAAAAAAAAATTGAAGGAAAATTTGCAAACATGCCTTTAAATTCTTATGCTTTTAACTCTCATAAGGTCCACCTTGTTTAATGAAAGTATGATTCAGTAAATTTCAATAGGACTAAAACCTGAAAACTGTTAAATCCCAAAAACCAGTTTGTTGTAACAGCCATTAATTTCTGAAAACTGCTAAATCCCAAAAACCAATTTTTGTTTTTTTTCAAATAAACTGAGGTGCATCATGCAGCATATAAAAGTCAGTTATCCCTCCCTCTTAACTTATACATCTACATATCTCACACCTAAACTTTCAGTGGAACTAGCATGTATGTAGTTATCTCGAATAAAGGTAAGCATGAAAAATGAAAATAGGGAAGATCAAAACTAGAAGAAAGAAGAGCATGCTATACAAGTTCACACGGGAGAAAAAATGCAGTGAATAACAAACAGAATTCTCCATTTCATCCACACTTCCAAACAACCAACACCATGCAAAACCAAATCCCAATAGTTCACCACCAAAATGTTAGCAACTTCAATTTTGACATGTATACCACATTTTTTTATGCATAAAAAAGATGAATTTTACTTTTCCAATGTATTGACTGGCTAAAAATTATAAAGAAACAGAAAAATAGGGCAGGGCGATGAAATATATAATTTGATGGACAAGAGAAGTTCATTAGTATAAGAGAGCATTCAATTTTCCCTACCATCACTTGCTAGTTAGAGAGAAAAGGTAATAAGCTCGAGCTTAAGTAATATATCATTATCATTAGCTTTATCCCAACTATTTCAGATCAGTGATATACATTCTCATTTTTCATTCATTCATGTTGAGTATTGTATGAGGCGCTTGAAAGATCCATTTTATGCCTTGTACAAGCAGAAATTCAATAATTAGATCGTTAGAGATGAAAATTTCATTTGAACACTATGCAATGTGAATACCACTTCATAATCTTTGTTTGAAAACGTGAATCGTATAACTCCAAGAAATTAACTGTCTGTTCTGATGCATAACTTATCCATTTTGCAAAAACTAACTGTCAATCTCAACATATAATAGTATCAAATATAAAATATCAGCTCGCATATTGCTTCTCAAGTGCACTTACAATAACGTTGATCATTCAATATAGATTGAAAATAACAATGAAAATGATAATTATTAAGTCTTTTTTAAATATTTTAATATAATTTTCTTTCGAATATTTTCTCTTACATCTGCAAAACTCGTTACAAATCTATAAGATCATCATAGGTGGAAGAACTTTAAGAACAAAACACTAAACATTTAAAAAAAGAAGGATGAATACGATTATTCAATAAATATTAAACAAAATTGACTTGGGTTGATCAAATGAGCTCATCCAAGATCATCATGCAAGTAATTTAATAAGAATAACAAAGATCAATAACTATAACCCAAGACTCCATAAATGTGATTACTGCCTAAAATACAACTATCAATTTGGCTTCAAGACAACAAGCACGTGGGGAACTGAAATCATTCTCAACAACTAGAAGCTAT
>NEWO01003215.1:3544-14620 GCA_003013225.1 Phalaenopsis aphrodite
TCATCAAGATGAAGAAGTGTTACCAAAAATTTATCCACTCCTACAGGGGAGTAGATTCCATCCTCTGACGGATACCGATGGATATGAGAGTATCCAGAGAATTGCTGCTGCATTACCGTCACTTCATGAACAAGGTGAGGAGAGAAAGAAGTTCACTCCTACAACTCGAGTTAGTGCAATTTTCAGAAGGATTGCTACCAAAGAGGGATGTTCAGTTAGTGAGTTGCTTAAACGAGTGAGAGATGCAATTTCCCCTCGCATGAAGAAGGAAATTTGAAGGGCGTCAAGTCCGCTAGACAATCTCACAAGACAACTGAAGTGCCACCAACTTGCATTCCCATTTGGTTCCATTTAGGAAAGAGAGTGGATACCGTAGTGGTTAATACTGATCACACTGCCACCAGGACCGCAGGACATCGACCGATTAAGTGAAGACCGGGACCAAAGATCTTACCTGTCACTCATTATAGAGACATTCCTATAATCTCAAAGGCAAAGACAAGACAATTACCTGACATTGTAGTCGGTCTACACCATGGGGAGCATAATTTCCCTCAACATAGTGATGTTTCTACTAAGATGCTTCGTCCTGAGACATCATCGTCAAAAAGGAAAAAGGTATGGATACCCAAGGTCGCCGCACCGATACAGTCTGGTGAATCCACGGGACAGGAAGTGAAACTAGTATCTGAAATATCTGACATCATCGTGACAATAGCCAGTGAGATGGAGGAACAAGTAGAGGATATCCATCAGGGTCCTCCGGATCTTAAATCGATCAAGGAATCAATAATTGAAGAGAAAGTTGAGAAACTTAGGATTGAGATTTCCGAGTTAGCTCAAGAATATGAAGTTTTCGTCGGTAGCGACGATGAAAATTTTGATTACAATGATTACTTGGAGTAGGATTTCATGGATGTCCATGTGATCAAAGCCAAAGCCACCACATCTACGAGTGAGGCTCAACCTCGCACCGAAGAGAATGCCGTAGATGAACAGCATAGGGATGTCCTCTTAAGGGATGAGCAAGTTAGTCCACTGGAGAAAAGAATAGAAGTGATGACTGCAGCTATGACCGCCATAGCCACCATTCAAGGGCAATCACAAGCTTTGCAAATGGCCTCCCCAAAAATCAATCAGCCGGAAATCAAACACATCACAAATGGAAGAAGTGAGGTTACTTCAGCAAAAAAAGATGAGCAACCAAAGAAAGATTCTCCATCAGGTCTCATGCTAGAAAAGGAATTCAAGCAAATAGTTGAACAAGTCAGGATGCTTTAAGCCAATCTAAGAGTAGTGCATTGGTCCTAAAGGGTAGACCTTACCCAGAGAAGTTCGATGTCGTGCCTTTCCCCAAGGGTTTTGTGGCCCTAAACTTCAAGATATTCAATGGGACTGAAAATCCCAAGCAACATATAGCACATTTCTTGTCAGGAATTGCTTTTGACTAGTTTGCTGACTTTCCCAACGGGTCAGTCAAAACATTTTCTGAGTTGGAACAACTTTTTATGAAAAGATTTGTCGGGGCACAACACCATGTTTCTATTGGAGAGCTCATGATGGAAAATCAAAAGCCTAACAAAACTTTGGTAGACTATATTTTGAGGTGGAGAAACCTTAGCATAAAATGTGATCCTCAACTACAGGAACATCATGCGATTAAAATTCTACTCAAGAGCATTCATGGGCCAGTAGCTTTCATGCTTAAGGGACTCACCATCAAATCCTTCAAGAAGCTACTTAGTAAAGCCAACAGTCTTCAAGAGGAAATAAAGCACATGGAGCCACACAAAAAGGCTAAGGTGACTAGACTGTTCGAAAAGAAATCAGGAGTGGTAGCAACCGTCGACAAAGGATAGCAACCGATAAAAATATATATGCAGAAGAGCATCACCAATTTTCATTATAATACTCTCAAAACAGAATAGTCAATCCAACCAGCGACCGCCTTAAGGGGGATAACCTTGAACAGGGGATAAAAAAATGTCCTTATCAGAGCGACGTAAGACGGTGTATTCTTTCAAAGATGAAGCTATACCTAAAATATTCACAAGTCTGATGAAGAAGCCAGAATTCAAACTACCAGATCCAAAGAAGCCTAAAGAGGTGGATAAGAAGAATGAACCAAATTATTGCCCATACCACCGGTTGCTCGAGCACACTATAGAAAAATGCTTCCTCTTTCAGGATTGGCTCAAGAGGAATCTTAAAGAATAGAACATAACAATCTCGAAAGAATATTTAAAAGAACCTGAAAAAGATTCCATAAATATAATTTTCGCCGAGCCAATCTCCCCAATCGATCTGTATACTGAAACAGATGGATGGAGTACAACTTGGGATAAACTCAAGAGGGACCTTAATCAAATACAAGATTCATCAAAACAAGCTTATATAAATGCCTAAGAAGAATGGAATGAGGTCTGGAGCAGATCATCCAAGAAAATACTGAACAAGATCCAGTCTGCATCAAAACAAGCCTCCATTCGTAGTCCACAACATACCAAGCTCAAGATGAAGGTTTTGTCAGGAGATCCATCATCGTCAAGGACAAAGAAGAAGAAGAAAAGTCTCACTACAAAGATTGATAGCACGGGGGGTAGGATAGGGGCAACCTCTATTAGATTAGTTATCTCAGATTCGGGGAAGAAAATCCTTGAACCCTTGACTTTGTATGATTATCTTTTTGTCCCTCCGAGGTCTTATAGATATAATGATTGTGATTTCAGCTATGTTTTAACTGTTTCTGGTGATAACGTATTTGATTATGACTGATCTAGGTTTGATCTTGATCCCTAAAATGATCCTCAAATCGTAATTGAGTCAGATGAACTCGTTGTCAAATCCAAAGAGGACATCAATGATACCGCTTATGAAAACACCGATAATGAGGAGCCAATTCTCGAGCATCACGGTACACTGCTTGCTATCAACATAGATCTTTCTGACAAAGAGGAAAAGACACCAAAAGATTCAATAATTGATATCTCAAGAAGAAAAAATCACAGAAGTTAACTTCAGGAGCAAAAAAGTTTTACCACCAAGGACAACTCCAACAGATAAAGGAAAATAAATAATGTCCTAAGAAGAGATACCTCCACCTCCATCAGTGGAAGAACCACATAATCAAGGTAAAATCAGAGGATCATACAAAGCACACTATAGGAAGTTGTCGGCCCAACTAAGCATCTACGACACTTTGATCCTGTCAGAGGAGATGAGAGAGTCTTTGGTTACTGTTTTGATTGACCTAGAGATTTGGTTGGATCAGTTGGCCAGCACATCCTCAGATGAAGTTTGTTTGTTGAAAGAACAACCTGGGGTAACCTTCACAGATGAAGACTTGCTGCTCATAATTGCTGACCACAACTATCCACTCTACATCTCCGTCAACATCGACAGATTTGTGTTGTCCAGAGTTTTAGTAGATCCTGGAGCATCTCTTAACTTGATGAGCCTACAAACATTGGCCTTACGCCGATAAAATGATTTTTAGAGGATTCAACCAAAAGGGAGAAAGAGCCCTTGGATCAATTACTTTACTTATGAAGGTTGGATAACTCGCGACAACCGCTAAATTTCATATCATCAACGCCGAGACCTCTTTTAACTCTTTACTAGGAAGACCATGGATTCATGAGCACAATATGGTTCCATCATCTCTACACGAGTGCATCAAATACCACAAAGATGGTCAAGAAAATTGCATCAAAGGAGACCTACAACCATTCCCAGTGCATGAAGTTGGTATCCATGAAGATGCTGCCTACTACGTGCCTCCAAAGAAGAGTGTCTTCTCCCTTGAAGTTATCACAAATAAAGATGAAGATTCAGAAGAATTAAAAAGAGGAAGTCATTTAACCCCACTTCAGCGATCTTCCACCACTCCCTTACAAAGAGTTGGTGAAAGTTCTTTTAGTTCGCGCACCCGAGGTCGAGGCCGGGGGTGTGGGAGAGGAAAGATCAATTTAATTGTTGAACGGACTAGGCCAACTATCAACATTGGTAATGAAGACAGTTCTGAAGATGAGATAATGATGACAATATCGAAGAGACCTCAGTACAAGATATCCCTAGAAGATACAAAAATAAATGTATATGAAACAATGTATGATTGGATAAACCACTATGTGAATTCTATGACCCTCACTCCGGTTCTCCCTCAAAAGATCGAGAGTTTAGAGGTCAAGGAAGTTCGTAGGGTTGGTTCAAAGCCGATCAAATTTTACCATGCTTCTACCTCTACTGAGCTTGAAAAACATGTAAATTTGGATGATGATTCTAATGATTAATGGAATTACCTTTTGGTTACTTCTCGCATTGTGTTCAAAAGTTAATTCAACGGGGACACTTACCAAAACAAATGCCAAAAATTAAATTTCAACTTTTTGAAAAATTATGGAATGGTAAAATTCAAACTCCAAATTTAAAAGAGGGTCTCGAATTTGGTACAGTCGGACCAGTCGATGATTCTGAATTTTGCATGGTTGTTACTGGTGAGTTAGAAGAGGATTGCCTCGATATAGAGGATGACTCTACTGATCAGCTAATAAAAGATGCTCCCTGAAAGTTTAAGGAAGAAATTAAATCTACCATGGATAAATTTAAAGAGATTAACCTTGGGACTGAAGAACAACCCCGACCTACATTTATAAGTTATCTACTCAATGATGAAGAATCTGTAGAATTGATCAAACTATTAACAGAATTCAAAGAATTCTTCACATGGAGCTACGATGAAATGTCAAGACTGTCCACAAAAGTTGCAGTCCATAAACTCAGGGTGGACAAGAATATAACCCCAGTAAAACAAGCTCACAGGAGAATGCGCCTCGAAATATAACAACAAGTCATCGCCAAGGTGAATAAATTAAAAGATGCCAACTTTATGAAAGAGGAACAATACCCCATGTGGTTAGATAATATTATACTGTTAAGAAGAAAAATGGACAGATCTGTGTTTGTTTAAACTTCAAAGATTTGAACAAGGCATGTCCAAAAGATGAGTTTACACTACCCATACTAGAGATGATGGTAGATATCGCTTCCACACATGAAATTTTCTCCTTCGTGGACGGATTGTCGGGATACAACCAAATCAAGATGGCTCCTGAGGATGTAGCACTTACAGCCCTTAGAACACCGATTCGAATTTTCTGCTGCACAGTGATGTCGTTTGGCCTAAAGAACACCGGAGCAACATATAAATATACAATGACGGAGATTTTTGACGACCTTATTCAAAACCAAGTAGAATGCTATGTAGATGATTTGGTGATCAAAGATTAACAAATAATAGACCATTTGTACGATTTGAGAATCATGTTTGAACAGTTACGACGATATGACCTTAAAATGTATTCTTTAAAATGCCTTTAGTGTTACCTCTGGGAAATTTCTGGGATTCATTGTCCATCATCGGGGTATCGAGATCGACCTGGATAAAATTAAAGCTATCTTGGAAATGCCTTCCCCTAAAACTTTGAAACAACTACGTTCCTTCCACGGGAAGTTAGCATATATGAAACACTTTATTTTTAATCTTATAGGTAGGTGTCAGCCTTTGTCGGCATTAATTAAAAATGACGCCAAATTTATTTGGGAAGAGAAATGCCAGCGGGCCTTTGAGGACATTAAACAATATATAATGACACCTCTTGTCTTGGTAGCCCCTATCCCAACAAAACCATTAATACTTTATACCATGACTTTAGATGACTCTCTCAGAGCCCTCTTAGACTAAGTCAATGATGAGGGTAAAGAAAATGCACTCTAGTACTTAAGTCGTCACCTAATACCAATGGAGATAAGGTATGCACCTATTGAGAAACATTGTTTGACATTGATTTTTGCTGCTCAAAAGCTTAGACATTACATGCTTCCTCATAAAATTGCTCTGATTTTGAAAGTTAATCCATTGCAATATCTGATGACCCGACCAACACTTTCCGGATGTTTAGCAAGATGGTCAATGAACTTATTGCAATTTGATATAACTTTTGTTCTCCTCTGTGCTATCAAGGGACAAATATTAGCAGACTTTCTCGCTGCACACCCACTGCCAGCTGGGTCCTCTCTCAAGGATGAGTTACTAGACAAACAAATACTATAAATGGAATTTTACATTATGCAACGCTCAGAGATGTACTTCGATGGCGCTTCGTCAGCCAGAAAAGATAAAGATTAGACACGATTATACCAGGCAAAACAGGGGTTGGTTTGGTCTTTATCACGCTAGATAAAGGTATGTTGAGGTTCTCATACCACCTGACTAAGCCGTGCACCAACAATGAAGCAGAATATGAAACTTTAAACACCAGGTTGGAAATCGCAATCTCAATGGATATAACAAACATTGCCATCTATGGTGACTCCCAACTCGTCATCTAGCAAGTCGCCGGATAATATAGAATTCTGAAACCAAGATTAGCAAAATACCATCACTACACGATGAAGCTCTTGGAGCAGATTCTTAATGTGACTTTTTACCGGATTCCTAGGGCAGATAATGCCCATTCTGATGCTCTAGCAAAACTTGCTAGGGAAATGACATGTCCCTCGGAGGATTCCATTGAAGTCACAGTGCAAGGAAGACGAGTCTTGTCTCAGATTGACTTCAAAACACTACACAAGCTTGGAATAGAAGAAACAATAAATACAATTGTAGGCATCAACAAAGATTGGCGCAAGACATTAATAGAATATTTGCATACTGGAAAGCTGCCAGAAGACAAGTCTGAGGCGCACCACATCACAAGAAGGGCCATATTTTACGCTCTGATGGGAAAAATTCTCTACAGAAGATCATTCAAACAGATGTGGCTACGGTGTTTGAGCAGTGCCAAAGCACAAAATATAGTCAAAGAGGTACATACCGTATTGTGTGGGGCTCACCAGTCAGAGCCGAAAATGAATGTGAAGATCAAAAGACTCGGATATTATTTGCCAGCCATGATGTCTGATTGCATGGATACAACCAAAAATGTCACCAATGCCAAGTGCATGGGGTGGCCTTACACCAACCTCCAAATGTGCTACACCCAACTGTAGCCTTACGACCATTCGACTGTTGGGGCACGGACATAATAGGTCCTTTAGACCATCCATCTTCCATAAGACACATGTTTATACTTGCCGCTATAGATTACTTCTTCAAATGGGCGGAGGCAGTACCATTACGTGAGGTTGCGACACAGTACGTCCTTCAATTTTTTAAAAGCCAAATTTTCTACCGTTTAGGAGAACCGCGAAGAATAATTTCCGACAATAGAACAGCTTTCAGAAGTTCAAATATCAACAATTTCATCAAAAGACATGGGATAAATTGGAGATACTCTACAATTTACTATCCCAGAGCAAATAGTCTGGCTGAGGCTTTCAACAAAACACTGGTACAGATTTTGAAGAAAACGCTGGATGAAAACAAAAGGGATTGGCACAACAAACTATTAGAATCCTTGTGGGCCTACCGGATGACTTTCAGGACTCCTACTCAATGTACACCCTATAAGCTCATGTACGGAGCCGAGGCCGTGCTACCGCTATAAATCCAGACACCATCTCTCAGAGTCGCCATTGCCAGTCAACTAACAACAGAGGAAAGTGCAAAACTCATACTTGAAGAACTAGAGAGTCTCGAGGGAAAGCGACTAGAAGCACAACAATATTTAGAGCTTTACCAGGCAAAGATGGTACAAGCCCAAGATAAATTGGTCTGCCCAAGGACATTCAAAGTTGGTCACCTCGTACTTGTGCTCAAAAGGCCTATTCTTGCACGCCGCAAAATATATGGAAAATTTGAGCAAACTTGGGAGGGACCATTTGTGGTTGAAAAGGTCTACACAGGAGGAGCCTACCAAATAGTGGACTTCCAGGGCGAAAGACCCATGTTACCAATAAATGAACTATATCTAAAAACCTATTACGCAACCTGATGCCGCTTGCCTTAACCTGCTTTGAAACTTTGAAACTTTTATTATTTTAGGTTTATCTATGTGGCCAAATGTCTATGACCGGGTCCAAATTTTGTAATTAACCTAAATAAAATGAAAATTTTGAAAAAATTATTTTAAACTTCAAATTTTCTCCTTTCTACCTTTTGCACTTAATATTTCACTAAATTAAACAAAACCCATACATAAATTAAATGATTCAATTCAACAAAATAAACTAAAATTTACTTTAATAAATACTTTGTTTTGTTCTTATTCATGACAAGTTTTAGCCCACTGACATTTTTTCTGTCGTCTGCTGAAAAATGTCAGGACAGAGGCTGACCTTTGCTTTCAAGGATGGCTGGAGCCTCACACTAAATGAGGAGATGGCACCGTAAGGTGATACCAAATATTTCAACATAGATTTTAACCAGGTTGACATGGACTATGAAGGTCCTCTCACGGATGTAGTCAGCTGCAAAGAGAAAGAATGTGATAACAGGTTGAAATGAGGAGATTGCCTTCTTTGCTGAGGGTGACTATTAAAGAGAATATCTAGCACAAAGGCAAGAATGTGATAACAGAGCAAGATCCGATGGAAGGNTTCAAAGATTTGAACAAGGCATGTCCAAAAGATGAGTTTACACTACCCATACTAGAGATGATGGTGGATATCGCTTCCACACATGAAATTTTCTCCTTCGTGGACGGATCGTCGGGATACAACCAAATCAAGATGGCTCCTGAGGATGTAGCACTTACAGCCTTTAGAACACCGATTCGAATTTTCTGCTGCACAGTGATGTCATTTGGCCTGAAGAACACCAGAGCAACATATAAACATACAATGACGGAGATTTTTGACGACCTTATTCACAACCAAGTAGAATGCTATGTAGATGATTTGGTGATCAAAATTAAACAAAAAATAGACCATTTGTACGATTTGAGAATCATGTTTGAACAGTTACGACGATATGACCTTAAAATGAATTCCTTAAAATGCCTTTAGTGTTATCTCTGGGAAATTTCTGGGATTCATTGTCCATCATCGGGGTATCGAGATCGACCTGGATAAAATTAAAGCTATCTTGGAAATGCCTTCCCCTAAAACTTTGAAACAACTACGTTCCTTCCACGGGAAGTTAGCATATATGAAACACTTTATTTTTAATCTTATAGGTAGGTGTTAGCCTTTGTCGGCATTAATTCAAAATGACGCCAAATTTATTTGGGAAGAGAAATGCCAGCGGGCCTTTGAGGACATTAAACAATATATAATGACACCTCTTGTCTTGGTAGCCCCTATCCCAACAAAACCATTAATACTTTATACCATGACTTTAGATGACTCTCTCAGAGCCCTCTTAGACTAAGTCAATGATGAGGGTAAAGAAAATGCACTCTAGTACTTAAGTCGTCACCTAATACCAATGGAGATAAGGTATGCACCTATTGAGAAACATTGTTTGACATTGATTTTTGCTGCTCAAAAGCTTAGACATTACATGCTTCCTCATAAAATTGCTCTGATTTTGAAAGTTAATCCATTGCAATATCTGATGACCCGACCAACACTTTCCGGATGTTTAGCAAGATGGTCAATGAACTTATTGCAATTTGATATAACTTTTGTTCTCCTCTGTGCTATCAAGGGACAAATATTAGCAGACTTTCTCGCTGCACACCCACTGCCAGCTGGGTCCTCTCTCAAGGATGAGTTACTAGACAAACAAATACTATAAATGGAATTTTACATTATGCAACGCTCAGAGATGTACTTCGATGGCGCTTCGTCAGCCAGAAAAGATAAAGATTAGACACGATTATACCAGGCAAAACAGGGGTTGGTTTGGTCTTTATCACGCTAGATAAAGGTATGTTGAGGTTCTCATACCACCTGACTAAGCCGTGCACCAACAATGAAGCAGAATATGAAACTTTAAACACCAGGTTGGAAATCGCAATCTCAATGGATATAACAAACATTGCCATCTATGGTGACTCCCAACTCGTCATCTAGCAAGTCGCCGGATAATATAGAATTCTGAAACCAAGATTAGCAAAATACCATCACTACACGATGAAGCTCTTGGAGCAGATTCTTAATGTGACTTTTTACCGGATTCCTAGGGCAGATAATGCCCATTCTGATGCTCTAGCAAAACTTGCTAGGGAAATGACATGTCCCTCGGAGGATTCCATTGAAGTCACAGTGCAAGGAAGACGAGTCTTGTCTCAGATTGACTTCAAAACACTACACAAGCTTGGAATAGAAGAAACAATAAATACAATTGTAGGCATCAACAAAGATTGGCGCAAGACATTAATAGAATATTTGCATACTGGAAAGCTGCCAGAAGACAAGTCTGAGGCGCACCACATCACAAGAAGGGCCATATTTTACGCTCTGATGGGAAAAATTCTCTACAGAAGATCATTCAAACAGATGTGGCTACGGTGTTTGAGCAGTGCCAAAGCACAAAATATAGTCAAAGAGGTACATACCGTATTGTGTGGGGCTCACCAGTCAGAGCCGAAAATGAATGTGAAGATCAAAAGACTCGGATATTATTTGCCAGCCATGATGTCTGATTGCATGGATACAACCAAAAATGTCACCAATGCCAAGTGCATGGGGTGGCCTTACACCAACCTCCAAATGTGCTACACCCAACTGTAGCCTTACGACCATTCGACTGTTGGGGCACGGACATAATAGGTCCTTTAGACCATCCATCTTCCATAAGACACATGTTTATACTTGCCGCTATAGATTACTTCTTCAAATGGGCGGAGGCAGTACCATTACGTGAGGTTGCGACACAGTACGTCCTTCAATTTTTTAAAAGCCAAATTTTCTACCGTTTAGGAGAACCGCGAAGAATAATTTCCGACAATAGAACAGCTTTCAGAAGTTCAAATATCAACAATTTCATCAAAAGACATGGGATAAATTGGAGATACTCTACAATTTACTATCCCAGAGCAAATAGTCTGGCTGAGGCTTTCAACAAAACATTGGTACAGATTTTGAAGAAAACGCTGGATGAAAACAAAAGGGATTGGCACAACAAACTATTAGAATCCTTGTGGGCCTACCAGATGATTTTCAGGACTCCTACTCAATGTACACCCTATA
>NEWO01003221.1:0-12076 GCA_003013225.1 Phalaenopsis aphrodite
ATCTTCTAGAAATTTGCCCAGTCTCGGGCACTGTTGGTGCCGTTTTGGGTGACATTGGTGCCATTTTCACATCATTTTTTGCACTCTAGTGCTTTTGGCACTGGTTCTGGTGCCGTTGATACTCACCCTGTGCAGCTTCACCATTTCGCTTCGTTTGACTTCATTTTAGCTCTATTTTTCCCCATTTCAGCTGCGTTGCATTCTTAACAGATATACCTACAAAATAAGCATAAAAAACATTCCTCTAAAGTGTAACAACCACAAATGTGTGAGAAGTGTAAAAGATATTATGCATAGAAAGATATATCAAAATGTGCTAGGATAGAAGTTTCTTTCTTGCTCATTTTTTGCTTCAATTTGCACCGTTTTTGCTTCTTTTTCTCCAAAACTTCATTTATTTTCCCTAAAACCAAAAAATATGAAAAATACCTTCCTTTAAAGTGTAATATCGTTAAAAATCATTAAAATTGAGTATAAACTATTGTTGATCTCACTTTTGGTTGAGGTCTAGTTCTTTCTCTTTAGTAGCCTAGGGTTTAGCCATAAGATTTTCCTGTTGACTATTCCTAGAAAAATAGGAACCCTCACCATTACAAATTCCAAACTACTCTTTACTCAACTTGAAGTTCCACATACTGGTGCTAACCTCTAGCACTTAGTAGGTTGGGTCATTATGGGAGAGCTCAAGATGAGTTCCCATAGGACTGCTTGACCTTAGGGTTAACTGAGAGTTGATCTAGAGTTAAGGTACTCATCTCACTCACAATCACTTATAAATACAAACTAAAATTTTTTTGAATTTGATCCCTTAATCCCTTAAGAGACTCATGTAGATGATCCCCTAAACCCACTGGCCCTAGGCTATGGTTTAGCTAAGACTAGTACAAAGAGGACCCAAATGGGGTTACCATTGGTCCATAGCTCATTTGTGATAATTGGCACCCCAATTCTACCAAAAATACCCAACTTGGCCTTTTTGTCCCTAAACTCCCCAAAATTACCTAAGTACCCTTAAAACCTTAAATTTGGCCAAAATTCCCAATTTGCCCAAAATACCCAAATTTGTTCAAACATCACAAAACCACAACTACAACTAAATTAAGACGTCTCTATTGGATGATCGGGAATCTCTCGAAGGAGGTAACCTACAGTTGCTAACGAATCTTCCCTTAGTCTAAATGAAAGTACAAAACTCATTGAGTTGAGTTTAGTAAATTCATTTGGACTAAGTGAATCCAATAGAAAATAGTGGTGTCGGAATGAGGGAACCGTACAATCCTAACCAGTTTCACTCTAATCAACTTAAACATGCCCAAATAAATTTTTAAGGAACTTCAACCATAGGGCCACCTGATTCGACATCATAACTTAACGCCCTAGAAGACTTCAACTCATCACGGCATAGAGCTTGGAGCTAGAATAGTGGGCAGTATGGTCATCTTCAAGAACAAAACCTGTCTTCCCCCACTAGACCATTTCCTTCTTAGATTAAACAAAAAATCGAAAGGACTTCGAGGTAGTTTTCTTATGCAACATAAATCCTCACCTCATCTTTTGGCCTTTGTACAGCTCTGCTATACAATATAAGTCATAACTCATCTTAGGATTCCAAGGTTGTCTTTCATCACGACCTAAATCCTCACATTTTCTATTCTATTTGTGTGATCGATCTACACAAATGTAAGCCCTAATAAATAAAATTGGTAGAATAAAAAACTCAGATAATTTCTCTTCTAAACTGAAGCCAAATAATAGGATAGACTTGGAGGTCACCAAGGTTCTCCTTCGAATCTATGACATCTCCTATTTTTTCCTCTTTTGGATTCTATAATAAATTTTCTAAATTTGAACCAATCCCTTTTCACACCTCTTTATCCGATTTTGTTGAGAAGTCCTATCCTTTTGACCTCTTTGAAAAAAAAATATTTCATGATTTTTATTGAGAGTTTTCTTAGGTAACTTCGGTCATTTAAGATGCAATTAATTATATGGGCTTGCCTTTATAGAAAGCTTGTCCAAACCCAACTTAATATAAACCCTATTTAATTCTTCATATTAAATAAGGAAAATTATCGGCAAATAAAATGGTTTTACAGACCAAACAGACGTCATATAGCTCTTAGTTTATTTGATTGATTCTCATCCTTAAGTCTTGTGTTTATCCTTCGAGATAGATACAGGGTTTGAGGTACAACGCTCTTTCATTTAAACTATGTAAAATATGAGGTCATTTTTTTTCATATTTTATAAAATTAAATCTATACGTAAATTAAAATGTCTTTCTGAAGCAGGCGACGGGATTTTAATTCTGGTGACCGACAGCTTCTTACGGGCAACTCATCATCCAAAATAGTGCTGACAGCTTCTGGCGAATCCATTGGGGACTAGTTTTTCTCTCCATTTAAATAAGGAAATATTATCTTCACAAATCGCTAATGTGTCCATGTCCCTCTTAAACCAAATTACTCTTCTTCAGTTGACATACTTTACTCATTTTTATCTTAGGAAGATACGACCAACACCTTGGACTTCAGGACTGTCTGTTCAATCACCTTTGAAGAGAGGGGTTCAAGAAGCCCTTAAGGACACTTTCAATCTTCATGTGGGTTTGGAACCTCAATAGGTGTTTTGGTGGAGTAGTTCAACCTGACATTGTGTGTTTCTAAAGGGGTCCCGCACTGGGTCTTAAACACTTCACATCTCCCTTTCAAGTTTGATTTGCTATTTTTCAAATTAAACCAAATTGTGTTGTGCCATGCAAGCTTCAAAATTAATTAAATTTTTCTACTTTTAAATTACCTGTTTACTAAAAATTTTAAAATCCCCACAAACTAAGATTTACCCGGTCTATAGATCATCCTCTGTAAATTTTTATTGCTTACACTAAGATTACAAGGTTTTGGCCATATAGCTAACCGTAGAGCTTTCTATTTTAAAGCTGCTGTAATGGCCTACCTAACACTAAATTTTTCTTGCAACTTGCCGACAAGCCATGAAGCCCGCAATGTCGCTCCTACCATTAAGTTCGGAGCTGGATTTATAGATCTAGAGGTTATCCTCGGTAAAGCGTCGTTTGTCATAATGAAAGTCACCACTCTAGAAATTCAGGAGCCATTTGCTGAGTTCAACTTGAATTATTTTTAGGACTTCCCTTCTTATAAGAAGGCCAAGACTACTGTTGCCACTATGGCACCTACCAAGTCTGCTGTCTCCACTGCTACTAAGGGAAAAGAAATAATGATCATTCAAGATTCGACTGAGGGATTAGCTATCCCACCATTAGTATTCAAAATCGAATCGAGTTCAAGAATTGCACCACTAACCCAAACTCAAAAGAAAAAACTGTAACAGGAGAGTTTGGAGAGCCATTAAAGCCCAAGCTCCTGGAGAGATACCCATTAAAGAAGATCCTCACCAAAATGAATCAAGATTACTGGAAACATATCCACTTCTACGGGGAAGTAGATTCCCTTCTTTAATGGATACTGATGGATATGAGAGTCTCCAGAAAATCATCGCCGCATTACCAACAATTCATGGACAGGGTGTGGAGAAAAAGAAACCTACTTCTGTCACCCGAGTTAGTTCAATTTTTTTAGAGACTACCTGTCAAAGAGGGTTGCTCAGTTAATGAGTTACTTAAATGAGTGGCACATTCAATTTCTCCTCGTAAGAAGAAAGAAATTTTAAGGGACGTTAAATCTGTCAGACGATCTTAGAAGTCAATTGAAAGTCCACCTGCTCGTATTCCCGTCTGGTTCCGCTTAGGAAGCCGAGTCGACACTGCTTTTGTCACCATAGATTCTACCACTACCAAGACCACAGGTCGTCGATCGGTTAAGTCAAGACTGGGTCTGAGTGTCCACCGATCACCCACTTCAAAGACATTCCTAAATTTCTGAAGGAAAATATGAAGAAATTGCCCAGTACCGTAGTCGGTGTGCAACATGGGGAGTATACTTCCCTTCGAAATGCGAATGTTTCTGCTAGGACACTCTTTCCTAAGACATCATTGTCAAAGAAAAAGGTGTGGATACCCAAGGTTGTTGTACCGATATAGTCTAGTAAGCTTGCAAGGCAAGAGGTTGGAAAGAATACTGAGTTTAAAGTATCTGACATTGTCGCAGCAATTGCCAGCGAGATGGAAGAGCAAGTGGAGGAGGTCCAGTAGGGTCCTCCAGATCTTAAGATAATTACAGAATCAATAATCAAAAAAAAAATTTGAAAAGCTTCGAGTTGAGATTTCCGAGTTAACCCGAGAAAACGGAGTTTTCATCAATGATGATGATGAAGATTTTGACTAGAATGATTACCTTAAAGAAGATTTCTTGGATGTCCATGTCATTGAAACCAGAGCCACTACATCTATGCGTGAGGCTCAACCTCTTGTCAAAGAGAACGCCGTAGATGAGCTCCATTGGGCTATCCTCCTAAAAGATGAGAAAGTCAGCCAACTGGAGAAAAGGATAAAAGAAATGGTCGCGGCCATGACAAAAATGACCAACATTCAAGGGCAATCTCAAGCATTGTAACTAGCCTCTTCAGAGATCAACCAACTAAAAATCATACACATAACAGAGGAAAGAAGAGAAGTTGCCTCAGCAACCAGAGATGAGCAACAAAAGAAGGATTTTCCATTGAGCGTCATGCTAGAGAAGGAATTTAAGCAAATGATTGAACAAGTTCAGGAAGCATTAACCCAATCTAAGCATGGTGCATTGATTCTAAAGAGTAGCCCCTACCCAGAAGAGTTTGATGTCGTACCCTTTCCATAGGGCTTCATGGCCCCAAACTTTAAGATATTCAACGGGACTGGAAATCCCAAACAACATTAAGCACACTTCTGAGCTAATTGTGGCAACACAAGAAATAGCGAAGATTTACTCTTCCAATAGTTTGTCAGCAGCTTCTCAGGGACCACCTTCAATTGGTATGTTGATTTACCCAATGGATCATTTAGGACATTTGCTGAGTTGGAAAAATTATTTGTGAAGAGATTTGTCGAAGCACAACACCATGTCTCTATAGGTGAGCTCATGAAAGAAAAGCAAAATCCTAACGAGAACTTGGTGGATTACATATTGAGGTGGAGAAAACGTAGCATGAAATGTGAACCCCAACTACAGGAAAATCATGCAATTGAGATCTTACTCAAAAGCATTCATGGGCTAGTAGCTTTTATGCTCAAGGGACTATCCATCAAATCCTTTGACAAGCTACTCAGTAAAGCCAACAGTTTTCAAGAGGAAATCAAATATATGAGTTCTCATAAGAAATCCCAAGCAACCAAAGTATTGGAAATGATGTCAGGAACAGTAGCGACTATCAACAAAGGAAAGAAACTAATGAAAATATATCAAAAAAATCCTCGCTAACCTTCATCATAGCATGCTAAAAAACAGAGTAACCAATCCAACCAGTGACCGCCTCAAGAAGGATCACCTTGAACAAGGAATGAGAGAAAATCTTTGGCAGAATGATAGAAAATGGTGTATTCTTTCAAATATGAAGCCGTATCCAAAATGTTCAAAAGTTTGATGAAGAAGCTTGAGTTCATACAACCAGAGCCAAAGAAACCTGAAGAGGTCGACAAGTAGGAACAACCAAATTATTTCCCATATCAAAGATTGCTTGGGCACATCATAGAAGAATGTTTCATCTTTAAGGATTGGCTCGAGAAGAACCTTAAAGAAGGGAGTATAATGATCCCAAAAGAATATATAAAAGAACCTGAAAAAGGTTCCATAAATATGATTTCGGCCAAACCAATCTCTCTGACTGATCTATATACTAGAAAAGATGAATGGAGTACGACTTGGGATGAGTTCAAGAGGCTACTAAACAAAATACAGGATTCATCGAACCAATCTTCCACACATATTGGAAAAGATAAACAGAATGAAGTTTGGAGCAAATAATCTAAGAAAATATTGAATCAAATCCAGAAAGCTTCAAAACAACCCTCTGCTCAGAATCTTTAGCCTACCAAACCCAGGATGAAGATTTCACTAGGAGATTTTTCATCATCAAATAGAAAGAAGAAGAACAATACTACAAAGACTGATAGCACAGGGGTAGGTTACAGGCTGTCTCTACTAGATTGGTTGTCTCGGTTTCGGGGATGAAAATCCTCTAACCCTTGACTTTATATGATTATCTTATTACCTCTCCATGGTCTTATGAATATGATGATTGTGATTTTGGCTACGTTTTAACTTTTTTGGTGATAATGTGACTAATTTTTACCAATATAGCTTCAATCTCGATTCCTAAAATGATCCTCAAATTGTACTTGAGTTCGATGAACTTGCTAACAATACCGCTTACGACAACACCGGTAGTGAGGAACCAATTTCGAGCCCCACGGTGCACTAAATGCCATCAACTTAGATCTTTTAGACATAGAAGAAACATAAAAATATTTGACAATGATTTCTCAAGAAGAAGAAATTACGGAAGTGAACTTAAGGAGCAGGAAAGTGTTACCCCCGAGAACAACTCCAGTAGATAAAGTAAAACAAATATTAACTCGAGAAGAGCTACCTCCACCTCCACGTCCACCAAGGGAAGAACAACATAAGAGAAAATTACAGGATCATACAATGTGGATTACAATGTGCTAGCTCATCTTAGGAAGTTGCCGACCAGATTAAGCATCTACAATGCTCTGATCCTATCAAAGGAGATGAGAGAGTCTCTGGTTACAGCCTTGCTTGACCAAGAGATTTTTTTAGCCCAGTTGGCCAGCACATCGTCAGATGAAGTTTATTATTTGAAAGAACAAACTGAGGTAACCTTGACATATAAAGATTTGCTGCTCGGTACTGCCGACCACAATCATCCACTCTTTATATTCGTTAACATCGACATATTTGTGTTGTTCAGAGTTTTAGTTGATCTTGGAGCATCTCTCAACTTGATGAGTCTTGCACAAAAAATGAAGCAGAATATGAAGCTTTAATCACCAGATTGGAATTGGCAATCTCAATGAATATAACAAACATTGTCATTTAAGGTGACTCTCAACTTGTCATCCAGTAAGTCACCGGACAATACAAAATTCTGAAACCAAGATTATCAAAATACCATGAGTACATGATGAAGCTCTTGCAGTAGATTCCTGAGGTGACATTTTATCGAATTCCTCGAGGAGATAATGCCCATGCCAATGCTCTAGGAAAACTCGCTAAGGAAATGGCGTGTCCCCCGGAGGATTCCATTGAAGTCACAGTGCAAGGAAGACGAGTTTTTCCTCGAAACAACTTCGAAACTCTACACAAACTTGGAAAATAAGAAACAATAAATATAGTTGCATACATCAACAAAGATTGGCGCAAGCCATTAATAGAATATTTGCATACTGGGAAGCTACCAGAGGACAAGTCCGAGGTGCACCACATCACAAGAAGGGACATGTCTTATGCCCTGGTGGGAAATGTTCTCTCCAAAAGATCTTTTGACCAAATGTGGCTACGGTGTTTGAGCAGAGCCGAGGCAGAGAATATTGTCAAATAGGTACATGCCGGATTGTTTGGCACTCACTAGTCAGGACCAAAAATAAAAATGAAGATCAAAAGACTCATATTTTATTGGCTAGCAATGATGTCCGATTGCATGAATACAGCCAGAAGATGTCACCAATGCCAAGTGCATGGGGTAGTCTTACACCAGCCTCCTAATGTGCTCCACCTAACTGTTGCCTCGTGGCCATTCGAGTGTTGGGGCACAGACATAATAGGTCTAATAGACCCTCCATCTTCTAAAGGGCACATGTTCATACTTGCCGCTACAGATTACTTCTCCAAATGGGCAGAGGCAGTGCCGTTACGTGAGGTTACGACACAACATGTCCTTCGATTTTTCAAAAGCCAAATTGTCTACCATTTCAGAGTACCATGAAGAATAATCTCTGATAATGAGACAACTTTCAAAAGCATAAAGATCAACATTTTCATCAGAAGACATGGGATAGATTGGAGATACTCTACAATTTACTATCCCAGAGCAAATGATCTGGCTGAAGCTTTCAACAAGACATTGGTACAGATTTTGAAGAAAATAATGGATGAAAATAAAAGGGATTGGCATAACAAGCTGTTAGAAGCCTTGTGGGCCTACCGGACGACTTTCAGGACTCCCACTCAGTGTACACCTTATATGCTCGTGTAGGGGACCGAGGTCGTGCTACCGCTAGAAATCTAGACACCATCTCTCAGAATCGCAGTTGTCAACCAACTCACAATGGAAGAAAGCGCAAAACTCAGACTTGAAGAACTGTAGAGTCTCGAAGGAAAACGACTGGAAGAGTAGCAGCATTTGGAGCTCTACCAGGCAAAGATGGTACAAGCCCATGACAAATTGGTCTGTCCAAGGACATTCAAAATTGGTGACATCTTACTCGTGCTCAAAAGACCTATTCCTGCTCGCCGAAAAATAGGTGAAAAATTCGAGCCAACTTGGGAGGGACCATTTGTCGTTGAGAAGGTCTATATAGGAGGAGCCTACCAATTAGTGGACTTCCGGGGCGAAAGACCCATGTTACCGATAAATGGACAATACCTGAAAACCTATTACTCAACCTGATGTTGTCTGCCTCTGCTTGCTTTGAAACTTTGAAACTTTGATTATTTTAGGGTTATCTATATGGCCATATGTCTATGACTAAGTCTAAATTTTGTAATTAATCTCATATATAATGAAAATTTTCAGAAAATTTTTTAACTTCACATGTTCTCCTTTCTACTTTTTGATTTAAATATTCCATTAAATTAAACAAAACTCACACATAAAATTAGTAATCCTTTTCATCAAAATAAACTAAAATTTACTTTAATGGATACTTTGTTTTGTTCTTGTTCATGCCAAACTTCGACTCACTGATGTTTCTTTCTATCGTCTGTAGAAAAATGTAAGGACAGAGGCTGATCTTTGCCTTCCAGGACGGCTGGAACCTCGCACTGATTGAAGAGATGGCGCCACAAGGAGGTGTCATAGATTTGAACATGGATTTCAAACAGATTGATATGGACTACGACGGTCCTCTAATGGACGTAGTAAGCAATGAAGAAGAGAAGGGAATGCTTTCACTGTTGAGAGTGACAACTGAAGACGATGGGTCACGTAAAGGTAAAAACGTGATAGCGGAACAAGATCGGATGGAGGGGCCCAGCCGACTGCCCTCCATGATAGCTACTCCAGCAAGGGGCTTAATAGACGCCCACAGTGAACAACTACCAAATACTCCACTCCGCAGGACACAATGCAGGAATGCAAGCCGAAAGAAATAGAGAGTCTTTCTGCTATAGGAGCGCAAGCGCCAAAGAGACGTGAGCAATTTTCTTACCCCCATTCCTGAGGGACATATTTATGATCCATATCTGAGAGAGACTTCTGCCAGCTTGCCCACTACAGATGAAGAGTCAGGATTTATGACAGGATCAGATGTGCCCCCGGTTCTAGATTTCTTGTGCAGAGGTTGCCCAACATGCAACGTTGAAATACCGGTCGGGACATCAGTCACAGACGCATTTGTAGAATGCCCTAACTGTAACGTTCTACATCTACAATGTTTCAATACCTTATAAGAATACACTTCAAGCGCCAACGAGTCTCAGACTCCAGATTTTGTGGCAAATGAACCATATGTCCCACTGGGGACAGATCAACGCGCACCATGGAGCCCAGGATCATACATCCCACTTGAGGCTGAATCTCATATTCCGGATCGGCCAGCACCAGTTTGGATTCCCGCCGAGGCCCAGAGGAAGGAACACCCCAGGTAGCTGCCAACTCCCGGTATGGTAGAATACTACAAAATAAGCAAAGTAAACAAAAGAGAATTAGAGTTCTATGAAGAGGTTCAGGGAAAGTTTATCAACATATTGGAGGGCCTGGAGCTATATACCAGGGTTTTCTCTGAAACTGATGAAAGAAGCATTCTGGACTGCATCTTTGATTTAAGAGATAGAGGTCGAGCGGGCCTTCTCATGGAGAGAACGTATTCCGAGCTGAAGAAATGGATGAGGGGAAAGGGAAGAATCACCATCCAGTGCTGCTATTGCTATAATCTTATGAACGACAGACATGGGAATCCTCCTGAGATCCTCAGATACAACCAAGTGGATCCGCTACCACCGATGATAAAGTGGATGATAAAGAGAATGGTCAAGTGGAATATTCTACCCGCCACTTACATTCCTAACAGTTGCATCATCAACATTTATGAAGAAGATGACTGCATCCCCCCACACATTGACCATCATGACATTCTGAGGCCTTTCTGCACGCTCTTGTTCATGAGTAAGAACAATATTCTGTTTGGAAAATAAATCGATGTAATCAGCCCTGGTGAATTCAGAGGTGCTGTGGAGATTCCACTTCCAGTTGGTTCAGTACTTGTTCTCAAGGGAAATGGTGCAAACGTTGCCAAGCACTGCATTCCAGGAGTACGACACCTTAGGGTGTCTGTGACCTTCCGCAAAATGGATGACAGTAAGATACCATATGGATTCCAGCAAGACCCAGAGTTGGAGGAACTATTTTCTTACGAGCTATGAGAAGGTTGTACCTCTGAATACATGCGAAGGGAACTATGATCCTTGAGCATGACTCAGAAGGTCTGCTTGATCATGAGCTTAATATACCAAGCGCAGAGGATTCACTTGCTTTCTTTTAACAAGCATGACATGTATCTGATGTAATCAGTCTATGATGTACTCATATCTTGAGATGACTCTCAATGTATTTCAGCATGTATTACATGATGTACCTTTTGAGGCATTAGCCTATGTTTGATCTGTAGCATCTTTATTGAAGTAGATTAATGTAAATTTCTCTCAAGTTGTGCCATTTTGTCAATTGCCTTTTTGTGAAATGGAAGAAAGCTGCAAGCCATGCGATGGTTCAGAGATCAAATGAACAAAGAAAGAAATGACAAATCTTTCACAGCGTAACAAAACACAAATGAAAGATAATCATAAATGAATAAATAATAAAACAAATTTCTTATCAACCAATTAAAATTAAAACTTTAAAAACGCATTTTTGAAAAATTAAATTGTGATAAAAACAACAAGAAAATAAAACAAACCTGTTGAGTGGATACTTTTGCTTTTGGAATTTCCTACTCTTTGCGCACGCAGCACAACCATTGTTATCTACATTAACCCTTTGCACATCCTCGTAGAATTTCACATTCTGCACAAAAACTCCACAAAGCTCTACAAATCTTCTTCAAAAATCAACCTTTTCACATAACAAACTACTGCAAATTAAACATCACAAGCTCTTTGTAAATTGCATATCACATCCTCAAATCAGCTCTTAAATCCTGATTCCCATATCTTTGAATTGATACCTACATTTCAATTCTCTCATCTTTGAATTGATACTTACATTTCAATTCTCAGATCTTCGAATTGATACTTACATTTCAATTCTCACATCTTCAAATTGATACATACATTTCAATTCTCACGTCTTCGAATTAATACTTACATTTCAATTCTCACATCTTCAAATGGATACTTACATTTCAATTCTCATATCTTCGATAGATACTTACATTTCAATTCTCATATCTTCAAATTAATACTTACATTTCAATTCTCATATCTTTGAATTGATACTTACATTTCAATTCTCACATCTTCGGATTGATACCTACATTTCAATTCTCTTATCTTTTTATTGATACTTTCATTTCAATTCTCATATCTTCGAATTGATACTTACATTTCAATTCTCATACCCATCTTGGCCTTTTACCGCAAAAACACCCCCAAATTACCAAAATACCCCTCCATAGCTAAAAATCCCAAAAGTTTAAAAAATTTCTAGAAAATCCCAATAAATCTCAAATATTCCCAATTTCATTTGTCTCAACTACCACATGACCCAATTTGGCCAATTTGACCATCTTTAACCAAAAGCCTCAAACTGCCCTTTAAAGACTCAAATTTCCTCAAATCCAACTCAAATGTCCACCAATTTGATCTCAATTGACCCCAATTCCAATCCTAAACTCAAATTCACTTTTCATATGACCAAACTAAACCAAATCCAAGCTCAATTGGTC
>NEWO01003226.1:0-17604 GCA_003013225.1 Phalaenopsis aphrodite
AAAAAACGGTTTAGAAAATCAATGAATTTCTATAGATTGATGAAAAACTTCTTAATTCAAAATATCCTAGTAGACTGCGTATGAATGTGCATAAATATAAGTGTTATAATAATGACTTATGGGTTGCTTTTTAATGCATAAATACATCATGCAAGCAAGTGAATGTTGACATTGGAATGCAGTGATTTTCATATCATATATTAATTTTTTTATGAAGTGTATTACCAAGTAAGCATAATTTAAATATTTCTATATTAAATATTCTTTGATTTTATATTGTTTATAACTATTATGGCATAATATCAATTGTTACTCTATCCTCTTTCATTGAACATTTATATCCCAATTTGTTGTTTACACTATAGTCAATAGATTTCACCTGTTGAGTTTATTTGCTTCAAACTCTATAAATTATTTTATGACTTTCAATTTACTAGTTATTCATCACTAAAATTAGAGTTACTCATGCCTCAGGTCTACCATTGAAATGTTATTATGGTTAATAGTTATTTAATTGATTCAAAAGCGATTTACTCCTTATATGAGTTATTGTAATAGTTTTTTCTTTACATTTTAATGATAAATTATTTGTTGATATTGAATTTAGATATTCTGCTGATATTATTGCTGGATAAATATTACTAAAATCATATTTATAATTATTGGACTCAATTTTAAAAACTTTGTCAGCTGGATATGATGAAAAATTATTTCATCAGTACTACGCATGTTAAGCTACGTGCGTATCCAATATATTGCCGCCAGGTGTAAACTCCGGCCCCACCTATTCATCAGTATTAGCGACCCGGTCCGACCCTAAACCCGAATCCTGAAAATTTTCCCGCCAGCATAAAATTATTTCGCGCCTACAAGCTGTTCTATTCGTAGGGTGAAGAAATATTTCGCTGGTTTGTTCGCAGCTCTGTTCACAGCTCCGTTCACAGTTCCGCTATAGCTAGGTATTGTTGGAATTCTCCATGGACGTTGAGATGTCGGAAGTCGAATTCTTCATGAACGTTGAGATGTCGGAAGTCTCTATGAGCGTTGAGATGTCATCATTCAGTTTGAACTTTGAAGATCAAAATCAAGTGAGTCTTTGTGTTACTGTTATGTTATTCTGGTATTACTCTTGTTTCTTGTCTTTGATTTAGTATCGTTTAGGTGGTATAGGGTTTAGTTTAATCTTCATGTAAACGTTGGTGTTGATGAAGTGTTATTAGGTGCTGTTCTACAGTGTGGTTTGGTATTATTATGATTTTTTTTTTTCGTTATTATGGTTTTAAGCTTATGGTTTTTTGGTGTTACTCTTGTGTTATTCTAGTGTTACTGTGGTATTACTCCATTGTTATGTTGTTTATTGCATTTGATTTTTGGGTATTGTTCATTGCGGCATTGTTTTTGGTATTATTATGGTATTTTTTTTGCATTATTATGGTTTTAGGCTTCTGGTTTTTTGGTGTTACTCTTGTGTTATTCTGGTGTTACTCTGGTATTACTCCTGCCTTTGATTTATTACGCATATTGTGTTATTATTGTGTTATGTTGATGTTACCATTGTTTTATGCAGTCCTCTGAGGCAACACACGTTTGCAATGATCCAATTGCAGAGAAGTTTCTAAGCAGCATTATCCATAATGAGGAAGAAGCATATGAAAGCTATCGTGCCTATGCACATCACGTGGGATTCACTGTTCGGAAGGACTATACTACCTACTGGCCGAACTCCAAGAAACTCAATGTTAAAGATTATATTTGTGGAAAAGCTGGCTATAAGAAAGAGCCTAACAACACAGTTAAGTTCAAAAAAAGAGACACGAGGACTAGCTGTAAGGCCATGGTACGATTTCATGTTGATTTCGAAGGCAATTGGACAGTGGCAAAATTCATTGAAAATCATAATCATCCTTTTGCTGAAAGTGGTGATAAGCATCTTCTTCGTTCCAGTAGAAGGATAAGTGAGCTCAATGCAGATGTGTTGAGATCCATGACAGGTTCAGGGATCAGAGCAACACATGCATACAATTTCATTGCCACGGAGGTTGGTGATGTGGATAATTTGGAATGCCCAAGAGAGATGCATTTAATTTCATCCAAAGAGAAAGAAGACAAAGAATTGAACAGGGAGATGTCAATGCTTTAATACAATTGTTCATGGAGAGACAAGTTGGGGATAGCATGTTTGCTTAGGATTTCCAAAGAGATGAATCTGGTAGGTTAACAAGCATATTTTGGAGTGATGGATTGTGCAGGCTGGATTATGACTGTTTCGGGGATGTCATAATTTTTTATACAAGCTACAAATTAAATAAATATAACTTATGTTGCACTCCATTTGTGTGGATTAACCACAACTTAAGAACGTACTGTTTGGAGTTGGATTTCTTTCTGATGAGACTATTGAATCATTCATGTGGTTATTCAAATCATTCATTCGAATAATGGGAGACAAACATCCCATAACAATCTTTACCGATCAGGATCAAGCAATGACAAGAGTCATTGCAGAATGACTCCCACAAACACGTCATAGATTATGTCAATGACATATCTACAAGAAACTGTCTTCCAAAGTACACTGTGGAGTGCGTACTAAGAGTGTCTGTGAATTTTTTTATAAATGTTTGAGTAAGTGTGATTCTGAGGAGGAGTTCGAAGAAACGTGGTCCTTCATGATTGAGTTGGGAGAACTACAAAGCAATGTTTGGTTAGATGAAATGTATCGTATAAGACATAAATGGTCAACAATATTTAATAAGAATATATTACGTATGAGAATCCTATCAACACAGAGAAGTGAGTCAACCAATAATGTTTTTCATGGTGTTTCAAACCCAATTAGCTCTCTCACGGATTGTTTTATCGGTCTTGAAAACATAATGAAATTGTGGCGCCAGAATGAGAAAGATGAAGATTTCAAATGCGGTCAGTCCGTCAGAACGCCCATGGTTAAAATCAATCTCATGTTGAGGCAAGCTGCCTCATTCTATACAAGAAAGTTTTACTCAATTTTTGAACAAGAGCTATTGAATGGCTTATGTGAGATTACATCTGAACTATCAGTGAAGAGTGAGGCTAAATATTACGTATCAAGATTAGATGATGAGAGGATAAGTCAGCCCTGGAATGTGTTAGTTGACAAGGTTACTTGTGAGGTTACATGTAGTTGCAAAAAATTTGAGATGATGGGGATGTTGTGCTCCCATGCATTATTTGTTCTAAGTCGCAAAAATAAAGGTGATTCCGAAGAAATATTTCTTATTGCGGTGGTCCATCAATGCTAAAAGGGACATGTATAACAGATTTGGGTGCAGAGAGCTAAAAAACTTTGGCTTTAATAATGTTTCTTCAAGTTCCCTTATATTGAGTTCATGCTCTCAGAAATTTGTAGATCAACCATTAATAGAGCACAAGAAAATGAGTTAGCTGAGGAGTGTTTGTGACGGACGTTTAAAAAGTTATCTGGAGATATTGAGGATGCTCTAGCAGGGAGAATGATAGAAGTACAGAAAACAAAAAAAAAGAAGAAAATCACAAATATAGAATGTAATGTGAACGACCCTACTAAAAAAAATCGAAAGGAGTATCTACATCTAGGCTGAAAGGACATTGGAAGAAAAATAAAAAAGTCAAAAGTATAAATTTTTTTAATTTAGTATTTCCTCATTCCATTCTATGTATAATGCATACTTCTAATTTGACCCATTGCATCCAGGAATAGAACAGGGAGCAGCAAGTAGCTGTCGAGCTGTGGACACATTCGAGGAAAGTTTGACAGATTGTCTTATCCAGGTATGTTGATAAAATTTAGTATCATTTCACTGCCTTTTATATAAAATAATTCACTTAAATTGAACTTGGTATTACTCCCCTGCTGCAGGAATACTATGCACCCCAACTAAGTGGAACGTACACTAGACTTTTGATGGATTCCATAACTGAATATAAATTGATTGATATTGTAAAAGTTAGTATACTGTATCATCTGTAAACTTTTTACGAAAGAAGTAATTGGTGGTTTATAACATGTTTTTGTTCAAATATTTCTATCTTAAGCTTGTTCAAACGTAGATATCAACTGTATAACACGTTAATAACACGCGGGTAACACGTTGAATAACACAATCAGTAACAAGCTGAATAACAAGTTGCACGCTTTATAACACATGAGTAACACATAGATAAGACGGGAGGAACACATTCAATAACACCTTGAGCAACATGTACATAACATGGGAGTAACACGTGAATAAAATGAAAATAACATCGAAAAAGTATGGAAATAACATGAGAATAACACGTGAATAACACGGAATAACATGAAGATAATATGAGAATAACACGGGAATAACATGGGAATAACATGAGGAATAACATGAGAATAACACTTCAATAACACGGGAATAACACGAGAATAACACGGGAATAACGTGGGAATAACATGAGGAATAACATGAGAATAACACGTCAATAACACAGGAAGAACACGAGGATAGCATGAGAATAACACGTCAATAACACGGGAATAACACAAGGATAACACGAGAATAACACGAGGATAACACGTGGGAATAACATGAGGAATAACATATGAATAACACGTGAATAACACGGGAATAACACGAGGATAACACGAAAATAACTTGTGTTACTCCCCTCTTAATGCGCTGTCTCGCAGCGAATATTCCCCGTGTTACCGGCCGATTAATCGGCGTTACTCTGTGTTACCACGCGTATTCTGACGTGTTACTACACCGTGTTACCGCTAATTAATCGGTGTTACTCTAAATTTTCTCATGTTATTCAGATGATCAAATTTTTACGATAAATTTTTAAACTATTTAAGGTAAATTTTATATGATAAATTCAATAGGATAGGTAATATAATTATATTTATTGACTCAGGGTGTTATCTACGTGTTACACTAGTGTTGTTTACATGTTACTCTCGTGTTACTCAGGGTGTAACATATGCGTTACTCTCATGATACTTACGTGTTATCTACGTGTTACTCAGGATGTTATTTACGTGTTACACTCGTGTTATTTACATGTTACTCTCGTGTTACTTAGGGTGTAACATAGCTGTTACTCTCTTGTTACTTACATGTTATCTTAGTGTTACTCTCCTGTTACTAAGGGTGTAACATATGCGTTGCTCCCATGTTACTTACGTGTTATCTTAGTGTTACTCTCGTGTTACTCAAGGTGCTATTAACGTGTTACACTCGTGTTATTTACATGTAACTCTCGTGTTACTCAGGGTGTAACATAGGTGTTACTCTCGTGTTACTTACGTGTTATATTAGTGTTACTCTCGTGTTACTCAGGGTGTAACATACGCGTTACTCCCGTGTTACTTACGTGTTATCTTAGTGTTACTCTCGTGTTACGCAGTGTGTTATCTACGTGTTACACTCGTGTTATTTATATGTTACTCTCGTGTTACTCAGGGTGTGATATATGTGTTACTCTCGTGTTACTTACGTGTTATCTACTTGTTACTCTCGTGTTATTCAGCGTGTAAACGACATGTAAATGATGTGTTACTAAGGTAGTTGATCAGCATGTTACTCAAATGTTATACAAAAAATACTAACAGTAATCTATAGACGTTTTGTCAAGATATAAACAGTAACCTCTACAAATATTCGATATACAGTAACCTAAAAATACCAATATTCACCAAGATATAAACATTTTGCCAGTAACCTATACAAATATTCTATATACAGTAACCATGAAGCTATTACATATACAATAACCTATACAAAATATGCAAAGTAAAAAATATACAAATTTACTCAGAAGTCCTCGAAAGTACGCAAATGTCATAAACAAATTCTGCTCTAAATCACTCCATATGATCCTGTCAATTCATATGTGCACTCCAGTCGACTTCTTCGGCCTGCACTAAAGTTTTCATGTACTTGCAGACGAACATGCCGCAGTCAACACTATTCCTTTGTGTGGGTACATGCTTTGTAATCGATAGGGACCATTTGTTGATTTTGGCCGTAAATAAATCAGCGGCATCTCTAGCAAACATATTCACCTGCATGATTGAAGCGTTATTGTGTTACTCTTCGAATGTTATTGTGTTACTTTTAATTGAGTTAAATATACTTACAACTTCCGTAGCGCCAGCCTTATGTATCTGGTTAGGTAGTGAGTCGTATATTCGTGATTTTGTCAACTTGAGATCTAGGACCAACAAGATCCAATGCTGATTATGAATGATTGGAAAGAAAATGACTTTTACATCTTTTACGGTCTCGTTGGTGATATGCTTCACGTAGGGTTTGCTATCATATGTCTTACGCATCTACATAATGTGCGAGAAATATATGACTTAAACTTTTATGAATAAATATAAGTTGTTGAACATACCCTATACATTGGTGAAACATACAGGTAAGGCCGGTAAAACTCTGGTCTCCTTAAAGTTCTTTCGCGCAACATGACAGCAAATATATTAACATGTTCGTCTGCAAGCCACTTATTTAATAATATGTCTTCGAGTGCCGATCGGTAAATCAAAATATGGTCTCTATTAATGATAAAGTCGCTGCATTGATAAGAAAGAGAGTTTCTTTTAATTAAATACAACAAAACTGCGAAACATTAAAAGAGTGTTGGACATTTACTTACCTTCCAGTGTATCTGGATAGGCACTGGTTTATTTCTTCCTGCATTTTAATTGGTATCAATGACCTACCAGGATACTCAATAATTGAAGCCGGAGGACGTAGCTGCAAAATAAAATAATTCATGGATAACACAAAATAAGAATATATAAGATATGCTTCAAAGCACTTAGCTATATTTTTTTTTCTTACAACGGTAGCATATTCGTCGGCATTAGAACTGTGGCTTTGACTCGAAATTTGCTGATACGTAGGTGGATCTAAGCTTTCTTCATCTAATTTGAATTCAGTATGTACAATTTCATCTGATACTTGGACCTTTTGGGAATCACGCTTTTTTGAATCAGTATTTAGAGTAGAAGTCAGAAGATCGCGTCTAAAAAAAATATTGTTAGAAAAATAAAGTAGGAATGTATATCATATAGTACAAAGTAGAATGACGTACTCACCGAATGGGCCAGAGATTCAAGAACACCATTATTGCTCGTTCTACTTCTTCAGGGTCTTCATGGATTGTCTCATTACCCAAATCTACATCTTGTGCTTCTTTTATTGGTTCGACAGCGTCTTGGGCCTGTCCGAGAGCACCTGTATGTACAGGATTAGCTGGATGCACAATATTCTTTATAGGATCTGTGTCTTGTGCATGTCTTATTATTTCTTCGGGAACATCTATATTTACAGGTACAACAATATCCACATCATCATTTTTTCTACGTCTTCTCTTGAACTGGTATTGAGATACAGGGGGGTCCACTTTCCTCTTTTGCTGATGTGCACTGCTGCTGGTCTTCTTACTTGTATCGGATATTGTTTTCTCAACGACCTTGTCAGCCTTGGTTTCAAATAATTTATGCACCAGACCTGTCAGGGTGGACAATGCTTCTACCATAATATTCATCTGTGTACTCATACCAGTCACAGTATCTTGTATATTTAAGCTTATTTGTTCCTGAGATTTTAGCATCTCATATAATACCATGAAATCAGCACTCTCCGTTGTATGTCCAGGTACTGGGGTTATATCACGAGAAACAATTATAGTCTTAGCATACGATTTGGGTGAAGATGGTCTTGCAGTAGTTTCGTGTTGTAGAAGTTGTCTTGCAGGAATCAGTGGTCACTGCTCTGGATTTTGGAGAAGTTGTACTTCATCGTCCCTAAAATCTAAGAATCCGTCATTAACCTACAATAAAAATGTGTTCGTCAAAATCGTTGCAAGCATTCTTAAAAAGCTATTAAACAGATGTGTGAATAAGCTGTAATAAAAATTAAATGATTTATATGATCAAGTCTCTTAAAGGCTTCATGAATCTTCTCAGCACTCAACCCATGATTGGTTGCCCACCTCAGAATGCGAGATCTAGCGTCAGGTGCAGCTGGAGTTAAAAGAGAGGTGTGCTCGTAAAACCAAAGCTGATGATGTTTTACACTATCAACATACATGCAAAAGTTAATACAACAAAAAAAAAATCAGAAGAATAATGTTTCAAACTAAAAAACAAATAGTTACCATTAACAGAAATACAAATCCTTGAATATAGCCAATCGACTTATTTTGTCTTAATTTCATGGATGCGATTCTCACTTGATCGATGATAATATCACATATGGCAGTAGACCAATTAAAAGACGGAAAAGCTTCTACATTTACAACAAAAGAAGCTAGCTCTGCAGGCACATGAAAATTGCTTGAAGGAAAAAATAAATTAGTTAGTATAAATTTTAAGTATAACTGCTTAAAAGGTGAAGCACCTTCTGCAAAAAAGTTTGTCAGTTGGTTCTTTATTTGTCTGACATCCACATTTGATAGGGGTCATTTTTTTCATGAAACAGACTCTCCTCTGTTCGACATCCCTATCAACAAAGCCATGTGATTAACATGTAACTTAACCTCATTTCTACCTATTTTGAAGACACCCCTCTCATTATCTCAACATCTCAGAATATGTGAAGTCATGACATTATCTTGGGGATATGGGGGCATGTCAAAGAAATTAAAGACCCTAATTTCCTTTAAATTATTAATGGTCTCCTATGAAAGCAGATCTCGAATTGCATCCAAGACGCCCCTCACTGTAGATGGAGGACATCTACAGTTGAAAGTCTTTGCACTCATGATCCTGCAAATTAAAGAAATAATAACACATTATTAGAATAACAATCACAGGAATAGCACCAAAAATTGAAGTGTTACTCTAAATTAACAATCACCCTTAACAGAAGCGCTGCAAAAATACATGAATAATACGGGAATAATACATGAGTAACACACCGGCATAACACAGTAATAACTCTACATAAAAGCATGGATAATACAGAAACATAATTAATTACGCACCAGTAATACAGGAGTAGCACATGAAGCACACTTAATTAATAATCACCCTAAACACATCAATAATATATGAATAACACGGAAATAACACATGAGTAACACACCAGTAATAGTTAAAACACAGTGAGTAATACATGTGTTATTATTCATGTTATTCTTGTATTATTCGTGTATTATTCATGTATTACTCTACTGTGTTTTAACTGTGTTACTAGTGTGTTACTCATGTGTTATTTCCGTGTTATTCATGTATTATTGATGTGTTTAAGGTGATTATTAATTAAGTGTGCTTCATGTGCTACTCCTGTGTTACTAGTGCGTAATTAGTTATGCTTCTGTATTATCCATGCTTCTGTGTAGGGTTATAACTGTGTTATGTCGGTGTGTTACTCATGTATTATTCTTGTATTATTCATGTATTTTTTGCAGCACTTCTGTTAAGGGTGATTGTTAATTTAGAGCAACACATCAATTTTCTATGTTATTCTTGTGATTGTTATTCTAATAATGTGTTATTATTTCTTTAATTTGCAGAATCATGAGTGCAAGGACTTTCAACTGTAGATGTCGTACATCTGCAGTGAGAGGTGTCTTGGATGCAATTCGAGATCTGCTTTCAGAAGAGACCATTAATAATTTAAAGGAAATTAGGGTTCAATTTCTTTGACATGCCCCCATATCCCCAAGACAATGTCATGACTTTACATTTTCTGAGATGTTGGGATAATGAGTGGGGTGTCTTCAAAATAGGTGGAAAAGAAGTTAAGTTACATGTTGACCACGTGGCTTTGTTGACAGGGATGCCGAACAGAGGAGAGCCTGTTTCATGGAAAAAAAGGACCCCTATCAAATGTGGATGTCAGACAAATAAAGAACCAATTGACAAACTTTTTTGCAGGAGCTTCCACCGCACCTTTTGAGCAGTTATACTTGAAATTAATACTAACTAATTTATTTTTTCCTTCAAGCAATTTTCATGTGTCAACAGAGCTAGCTTCTTTTGCTGTAAATGTACAAGCTTTTCCATCATTTAATTGGTCTGCTGCCATATGTGATATGATCATCGATCAAGTGAGAATCACCTCCACGAAATTAAGACAGAATAAGTCGATTGACTATATTCAAGGATTTGTATTTCTCTTAACGGTAACTATTTGTTCTTTACATTGAAACATTACTCTTCTGAATTTTTTTTTTGTATTAAATTTTGCATGCATGTTGATGGTGTAAAACATCCTCAGCTTTGGTTTTACGAGCACATCTCTCTTTTAACTCCTGCTGCACCTGAAGCTAGACCTCGCAATCTGAGGTGATCAGTCAATCATGGTTTGAGTGCTGAGAAGATTCATGAAGTCTTTAAGAGACTTGATCATGTAAATCGTTTAATTTTTGTTACAGCTTATTAGCACATCTGTTTAATAGCTTTTTAAGAATGTTTGCAACGATTTTGACGAATACATTTTTATTGTAGTTTACTAACGGATTCTTAAATTTGAGGGACGATGAAGTACAACTGCTCGAAAATCTAGAGCAGGGACCACCGATTCTTGCAAGGCAACTTCCACAACACGAAACTACTGCAGGACTATCTTCACCCAAATCGTATGTCAATGGTACAATTGTTTATGGTGATTTAACCCCAGTACCTGGACATACGACAGAGAGTGTATATTTCGGGGTATTGTATGAGATGCTAAAATCTCAGGAACAAATAAGCTTAAATATACAAGATCTTGTGACTGATATGAGTACACACATGAATACTGTGGTAGAAGCATTGTCCACCCTGGCAGGTCTGGTGCATAGATTATTTGAAACCAAGGCTGACAAGGTCGTTGAGAAAATAATATCCGATACAAGTAAGAAGACCAGCAGCAGTGCACATCAGCAAAAGAGGAAAGTGGACCATCCTGTATCTCAATACCAATTCAAGAAAAGACGTAGAAAAAACGATGATGTGGATATTGTTGCTCCTGTAAATATAGATGTTCCCGAAGAAACAATAAGACATGCACAAGACAGATCCTATAAAGAATATTGTGCATCCAGCTGATCCTGTACATATAGGTGCTCCCGGACAGGCCCAAGACACCGCCGAACCAATAAGAGAAGCACAAGATGCAGATTTCAGTGATGAGACAATCCATGAAGACCCTGAAGAAGTAGAACGAGCAATAAAGGGTGTTCTTGAATCTCTGACCCATTCAGTGAGTACGTCATTCTAATTTGTACTATATGATATACATTCCTACTTTATTTTTCTAACAATATTTTTTTTTAGACGCGTCTTCTGACTTCTGTTGTAAATACTGATTTAAAAAAGAGTGATTCCCAAAAGTCCAAGTATCAGATGAAATTGTACATACTGAATTCAAATTAGATGAAGAAAGCTTAGATCCACCTACGTATCAGCAAATTTCGAGTCAAAGCCACAGTTCTAATGCTGACGAATATGCTATAGTTGTAAGAAAAAAAAATATAGCTAAGTGTTTTGAAGCATATCTTATATATTCTTATTTTGTGTTATCCATTGATTGTTTTATTTTGCAGCTACGTCCTCCGGCTTCAACTATTGAATATCCTGGTAGGTCATTGATACCAATTGAAATGCAGGAAGAAATAGACCAATATCTATCCAGATACACTGGAAGGTAAGTAAATGTCCAACACTCTTTTAATGTTTCGCAGTTTTGTTGTATTTAATTAAAAGAAACTCTCTTTCTTATCAATGCAGCGACGTTATCATTAACAGAGACCATATTTTGATTTACCGATCGGCACTCGAAAACATATTATTAAATAAGTGGTTTGCAGACGAATATGTTGATATATTTGCTGTCATGCTGCGCGAAAGAACTTTAAGGAGACCAGAGTTGTACTGGTCTTACCTGTATGTTTCACCAATGTATAAGGTATGTTCAACCACTTATATTTATTCATACAAGTTTAAGTCATATATTCCCTGCACAAGTAATATTTTTATTTAGATGCATAAGACATATGGTAGCAAACCCTACGTGAAACATATCACCAACGAGGCCGTAAAAGATGTAAAAGTCATTTTCTTTCCAATCATTCATAATCAGCATTGAATCTTGTTGGTCCTAGATCTCAAGTTGAGAAAATGACGAATATATGACTCACTACCAAACCACATACATAAGACTCACGCTACGAAAGTTGTAAGTATATTCAACTCATTCAAAGAGTAACACAATAACGCTTCAATCATGCAGGTGAATATGTTTGCTAGAGATGCCGCTGATTTATTTACGGCTAAAATCAATAAATGGTCCCTATCGATTACAAAACATGTACCCACACAAAGGAATAGTGTTGACTGCGACATGTTTATCTGCAAGTACATGGAAACTTTAGTGCAGACCGAAGTAGTCGACTGGAGTGCACATATGAATTGACAGGATCATATGGAGTGATTTAGAGCAGAATTTGTTTATGACATTTGCATACTTTCGAGGACTTCTGAGTAAATTTGTATATTTTTACTTTGCATATTTTGTATAGGTTACTGTATATGTAATAGCTTCATGGTTACTGTATATAGAATATTTGTATAGGTTATTGGCAAAATGTTTATATATTGGTGAATGTTGGTATTTTTAGGTTCTGTATATCGAATGTTTGTAGAGGTTACTGTTTATATCTTGACAAAATGTTTATAGATTACTGTTAGTATTTTTTGTATCACTTGAGTAACATGTTGATCAACTACCTTAGTAACACATCATTTACATGTCGTTTACACGCTGAATAACACGAGAGTAACAAGTAGATAACACGTAAGTAACACGAGAGTAACACATATGTTACACCCTGAGTAACACGAGAGTAACATATAAATAACACCAGCGTAACACGTAGATAACACACTGAGTAACACGAGAGTAACACTAAGATAACACGTAAGTAATACGGGAGTAACACATATCTTACACCCTGAGTAACACCAAGATAACACGTAAGTAACACGAGAGTAACACCTATGTTACACCCTGAGTAACACGAGAGTAACATGTAAATAATACGAGTGTAACACGTAGATAACACCTTGAGTAACACAAGAGTAACACTAACATAACACGTAAGTAACACGGGAGTAACGTATATGTTACACCTTGAGTAACACTAAGATAACACGTAAGTAACACGAGAGTAACAACTATGTTACATCCTGAGTAACACGAGAGTAACATGTAAATAACACGAGTGTAACACGTAGATAACATCCTGAGTAACACGAGAGTAACACATATAACACGTAAGTATCACGAGAGTAATGCATATGTTACACCCTGAGTAACACGAGAGTAACATGTAAATAACATTAGTATAACACGTAGATAACACCCTGAGTCAATAAATATAATAATATTACCTATCCTATTAAATTTATCATATAAAATTTACCTTAAATAGTTTAAAAATTTATCGCAAAAATTTGATCGTCAGAATAACACGAGGAAATTTGGAGTAACACAGATTAATCGGCGGTAACACGGTGTAGTAACACGTCAGAATACGCGCGGTAACATAGATTAACGCCGATTAATCGGCCGGTAACACGGGGAATATTCGCTGCGAGACAGCGCATTAAGAAGGGAGTAACACAAGTTATTTTTGTGTTATCCTAGTGTTATTCCCGTGTTATTCATATGTTATTCCTCATGTTATTCCCACGTGTTATCCTCGTATTATTCTCGTGTTATTTCCGTGTTATTGACGTGTTATTCTCATGCTATCCTTGTGTTCTTCCTGTGTTATTGACGTGTTATTCTCATGTTATTCTTCATGTTATTCTCACGTTATTCCCATGTTATTCTCGTGTTATTCCTGTGTTATTGAAGTGTTATTCTCATGTTATCCCTCATATTATTCTCATGTTATTCCTGTGTTATTCTCGTATTATCTTCGTGTTATTCTCATATTATTTTCGTGTTATTCTCGTGTTATTCACGTGTTATTCTCATCTTATTTTCATGTTTTTTCAATGTTATTTCCATTTTATTCACGTGTTACTCCCATGTTATGTATGTGTTGCTCAAGGTGTTATTGAACGTGTTCCTCCCGTGTTATCTACGTGTTACTCACGTGTTATAAAGCGTGCAACAGCTTATTATTCAGCTTGTTACTGATTGTGTTATTCAACGTGTTACCCGCGTGTTATTAACATGTTATCTACGTGTTATATAGTTGATATCTACGTTTGAACAAATTTAAGACAGAAATATTTGAACAAAAAAATGTTATAAACCACCAATTATTTCTTTCGTAAAAAGTTTACAGATGATACAGTATACCAACTTTTACAATATCAATCAATCTATATTCTCACTTATGGAATCCATCAAAAGTCTAGTGTACGTTCTACTTAGTTGGGGTGCATAGTATTCCTGCAGCAGGGGAGTAATACCAAGTTCAATTTGAGTGTATTATTTTATATAAAAGACAGTGAAATAATACTAAATTTTATCAACATACCTGGGTAAGACAATCTGTCAAACTTTCCTCGAATGTGTCCACAGCTCGACAGCTACTTGCTGCTCCCTGTTCCATTCCTGGATGCAATGGGTCAAATTAGAAGTATGCATTATACATAGAATGAAATGAAGAAATACTAAATTAAAAAATTTATACTTTTGACTTTCTTATTTTTCTCCCAATGTCCTTTCAGTCTAGATGTAGATACTCCTTTCGATTTTTTTTAGTAGGGTCGTTCACATTACATTCTATATTTGTGATTTTCTTCTTCTTTTTTGTTTTCTGTACTTCGATCGTTCTCCCTGCTAGAGCATCCTCAATATCTCCAGATAACTTTTTAAACGTCTCTCACAAACACTCCTCAGCTAACTCATTTTCTTGTGCTCTATTAATGAGTTGATATGCAAATTTCTGAGAGCATGAACTCAATATAAGGGAACTTGAAGAAACATTATTAAAGTCAGAGTCTTTTAGCTCTCTGCACCCAAATCTGTTATACATGTCTCTTTTAGCATTGATGGATCACCGCAATAAGAAATATATCTTCAGAATCACCTTTATTTTTGCGAGACTTAGAACAAATAATGCACGGGAGCACAACTGTCCATCATCTCAATTTTTTTGCAACTACATGTAACCTCACAAGTAACCTTGTCAACTACACATTTCAGGGATGACTTGTCCCCTCATCATCTAATCTTGATACGTAATATTTAGCATCACACTCCACTTATACTTCAGATGTAAGCCCACATAAGTCATTCAATAGCTCTTGTTCAAATATTGACTAAAGCTTCATTGTATAGAATGAGTCAGTTTGCCTCAGTATGAGATTGATTTTAACCATGGGCGTTCTGACGGACTAACCGCATTTGAAATCTTCATCTTTCTCATTTCGGCGCCACGATTTCATTATGTTTTCAAGACCGATAAAACAATCCGTGAGAGAGCTAGTTGGGTTTGAAACACAATGACAAACATTATTGGTCGACTCACTTCTCTGTGTTGATAGGATTCTCATACTGAATATATTCTTATTAAATGTTGTTGACCATTTATGTCTTATACGATACATTTCATCTAACCAAATATTGCTTTGTAGTTCTCCCAACTCAATCATTAAAGACCACGTTTCTTCGAACTCCTCAGAATCACACTTGCTCAAGCATTTATAAAAAAAAACCACACACACTCTTAGTACGCACTCCACAGTGTACTTTGGAAGGCAATTTCTTATAGATATGTCATTGACATAATCTATGACGTGTTTGTGGGAGACATTCTGTAATGGCTCTTGTAATTGTTTGATCCTGATCGGTAAAGATTGTTATGGGATATTTGTCTATCATTATTTGAATGAATGATTTGAATAACCACATGAATGATTCAGTAGTCTCATCAGAAAAAAAAAACCAACTCCAAACAGTACGTTTTGTCAGTGGTGGTTAACCCCCACAAATGGAGCGCAACATAAGTTATATTTATTTAATCTGTAGCTTGTATCAAAAACTATGACATTCCCGAAACAGTCATAATCCAGTCTGCACAATCCATCACTCCAAAATATGCTTGTTAACCTCCCAGACTCATCTGTTTGGAAATCCCAAGCAAACATGTTATCTCCAGCTTGCCTCTCCATGAAAAATTGTATTAAAGAATTGACATCTCACTTTTTAATTCTTTGTTTTCTTTCTCTTTGAATGAAATTAAATGCATCTCTCTTGGTGCATTCCAAATTCTCCACACCACCAACCTCCGTGGCAATGAAATTGTATGCATGTGTTGCTCTGATCCCTGAACCTGTCATGGATCTCAACACATCTGCATTGAGCTCACTTATCCTTCTGCTGGAACGAAGAAGATGTTTATCACCACTTTCGGCCAAAGGATGATTATGATTATCAATGAATTTTGCCACTATCCAATTGTCGTCGAAATCAACATGAAATCGTACCATGGCCTTACAGCCAGTCCTCGTGTCTCTTTTTCTGAACTTAACTGTGCTGTTAGGCTCTTTTTTATAGCCAGCTTTTCAACAAATATAATCTTTAACCTTGAATTTCTTGGAGTTCGGTCAATAGGTAGTATGGTCCTTCCAAACAGTGAATCTCACGTGATGTTCATAGGCACGATAGCTTTCATATGCTTCTTCCTCATTGTGGATAATGCTGCTTAGAAACTTCTCTGCAATTGGATCATTGCAAACGTGTTGCTTCAAAGGACCGCATAAAACAATGGTAACATCAACATAACACAATAATAACACAATATGCATAATAAATCAAAGGCAGGAGTAATACCAGAGTAACACTAGAATAACACAAGAGTAACACCAAAAAACCAGAAGTCTAAAACCATAATAATGCAAAAAAATATCATAATAATATCAAAAACAATGCCGCAATGAACAGCACCCAAAAATCAAAGGCAATAAACAACATAACAATGGAGTAATACCACAGTAACATTAAAATAACACAAGAGTAACACCAAAAAATCATAAGCTTAAAACCACAATAACGCAAAAAAAAAACCATAATGATACCAAACCATACTGTAGAACAGCACCCAATAACACTAAATCAACACTAACGTTTACATGAAGATTAAACTAAACCATATACCACCTAAAAGGTACTAAATCAAAGGCAAGAAACAACAGTAATACCAGAGTAACACCAGAATAACACAACAGTAACACGAAGGCTCACTTGATCTTGATCTTCAAAGTTCTGGCTGAATTATGGCATCTCAACGTTCAAGAAGACTTCCGGCATCTCATCGTTCATGAAGAATTCGACTTCCGACATCTCAACGTCCATGGAGAATTCCAACAATACCTAGCTATGGCGGAGTTGTGAACAAACCAGCGAAATATTTCTTCACCCTGCGAATATAATAGCTTGTAGGCGCGAAATAATTTTATGCTGACGGGAAATTTTTCAGGATTCGGGTTTAGGGTCGGGCCGGGTCGCGAATACTGATGGAATAGGTGGGGCTGGAGTTTACACCTGGAGCAATATATTGGATACGCACGTAGCTTAACATGCGTAGTATTGATGGAATAATTTGTCGGAGGGTTTCGACGAGGAAGACTAAGCCCTAATCTCGAAATAGTGCGTA
>NEWO01003228.1:6724-19926 GCA_003013225.1 Phalaenopsis aphrodite
AGGGGAGGAGAGGCCACCATGGCTAGCCAGTGGATGAAAAATATTGCTTAGGTGGAGGGAAGAAAGGCTCCAATGGCCAATCCAAATTGTGCACATCAGGTGGGTTCAATTTTGAGTTTTAGCTCCTTTCTACCCCTTGACCATGGTGTTTTTCGGCATGTAAGGTGGCCGGCCGGCCAGGGTCAAGTCAACATTTTTTCAGGGGGCTCAGGGCTTGGGTTTGGTGCAATCAATAGGGGTTGGCCATGTGTAAGGGTCTTGGATTAAAGAGGAATGTGGGAAGTGTCATTTTAGGTCAAATTGGGACAAAAATGAATTTGGTTTGGACTCAACCACCAAAGCTGGTTTGGGCTAAAGAGGAGATCTTTTGGCTCAGCTTAATCAATGGGGATAAGTCACCATCCAAAGAGATTTGGCTAAACATGGGTTAGAGTATGTCATTAAACAGGGTTAAAAACTTTTAAGGAGGCTTGAAAGTGACTTGGCCTCTTGCCATTAATTGATTGATGAGGTGGCAAGCTCATATGGCTCACCTATGGCTTGGGAATGACTTCATGACTTCCCTTTGGCTTGGCTCTTTTGCATGAGAAAGGATTTTGAATTTTATGAGATAATTTGGTTGTGTTTGTCATGAGGCTTGATTTGGAATGATTTTATCATGGAATTAAGACTTAGGGAGTGAGTTTAATGAAATGGATGATGAGGGGGAAAATTGTTATGTGGGCGTTAAATTGAATTTGGGCTTTTGGAATTAAACATGATGGGCATGGGCTTTTTTAAAGATTGAATTTGGGCTAAAATTTGGATCAATTGAATGTTGAATTTGGCGTAGGGAAATTTCATGAAGATTTTGGAAAGGATTTCAAGTGATTTGAATTGAATTGAAATGTCAATTTAATGGATTTAGTCATATTGTCAAAAATGGTACTTTTGACTTGGGCGAAATTGAGCTTGCAATTGAGTCAAATTGGGCTTAAGTTTTGTTTAGATTGGAATTTGGAGTACTAAATTTTGATTTAAAATTAAAATTGGGCAAGATTGGGGCTAATTGGGCCAAGATTGGGGGGCTAATTTGGGGAAATTGGGCCTTTACGGGCAATTTATGACTTTTGGTCAAATTGGGTAAAATTGGTAAAATTGGGTCAAATTGATGATTAAAATTTGAAATTGGGAATATTTGGGATGATTTTTTAAATTTTTGAGAATTTTTGGGTTATGAGGGTCATTTTGGTAAATTTTGGCACTTTTGGGGGTATTTTGGAAATTTGGTGATTTTGGTCAATTTAGGTAGTGGTGAGTGAATTGATATGACTTTTGGAAAAAATTGGAAATTTTGGGTAATTTTGGGATTTTTGACAAAAATTAGGGTTGTAGGGGTATTTTGGTAAATTGGTGATTTAGTGCTATAATGGGCAGGTAAGCCATGAAGCCATGCTAAACCAATAGGAGTCATATGAGGACTCATTTTAGATGTTCAATATGCTGGTCCTAACCCTCTTATCCAAGGACTAGGGGTTTGTGTCCATATAGCTTTCCAAAATGAGTCAAGAGACCAAATTAAAGGGGTCTTAAGGTTTACGGCATGTGAGAAGGTGTGTGCAGGCTAGCCTAACCACAACCAGACCACTCAGGGTTAGTCCTAAGGCATGACCATCCTATGGGGACTCTCTTTGAGATGCTCCATACTGACCCTACCTACTAAGCGCTAGAGGTCAGGATCAACATATGGAACTTCAAGTTAAGCAGAAAGGAGTTTAGAAGTTTTAATGTTGAGGGTTCCTTTTTAAGTCCTCTAGGAATAGTCAATAAGAAAGTCCTATTGCTAGACCCTAGGCTACTAAAGAGGAAAAATCTATACCTCAACAAAAAATAAAGTCAACATTCACCAAACATAGTTTTTAGTTCTAGATTTCATTATTTATAGGTGATTTAGTGATGTAAGACAAATGCTTATTATCAAGAAGCATCACGTTTTCTATGTTTTGTTTTTTAACTTTTCATACATACCAATCAATTCCCCTGTTATATATATGAGTCAATTCATATATTCTTAGTGTCATATTTTTATTTTCTTTGTCATTTTCACTTAAAATCACCATTAACAGTTTGATTCCTTAAGTAACAGTTTGATTCCTTAAGTAACAGTTTGATCCTTCGAGTATATTCCTTTGCATGCAGTCCAACAGATCCATCTTTGATAGATACCAGAGGTAAAGAAAATAGAGGATCTCTCTGTAAAGTTGGCTCACAAGATTTAGGTTTAGAGCTTAAGGGTTTGTTTGCTTGTTAGATCTTTAAATGAAAGCTGTAAATATAACTAATATATAAATTTTTTGAGGATGTTTGTATAAAACTCCTTGCAATTCCTATGTATTTACACATTTAACTTCTAACTTCAATTCCTATGTAAATATGAAAGTTTAGGTGTGAGATATGTAAGTACAAAGGAATTATGTGTTATGTATGTAAATGCCCCTATGAAATTTGAACAAACATATAAACTCTATCAAATCCCAAAACAAAGAAAATAAATAAATTGAGATTGTATCGTTATAACTCTATGTCAATTGGAAAAAGCAACAACTTTTCATCTGCCCACTATTTCACCATAAACAATGTAAATTAGAGCATGTTGATGGAACCTTTAACTTTATGCAATAGCTTTTACATTTTTTTTTGGAATGCTTTTTTGCGTTACTCTCAAATTGATTTGTGAGGATGTTTGATATTTTCATTCTATTAATATTAATGTTTTAAAATTGTAGGAACATGTGATTTTACTCTTCTTGGGTTGTCTAAATGAAAATTATCCCTTTATCTATTTGTTTTAAATATCTATTTCATTCTCTAAAAGTTAAAATAACTGTATTTTTAATGACGTTAAAGATTTGTATGGTATAAATGTTAAAAAGGAAAGCTAAAGTGTTCAGTAGAGATTTTCTGAATTTTCGTGCAACAGAAACACGTTCTATAGGGATCTCATCATATTATTTATATATTTCTTTTTTGCTTGTAAATTTAGTTTTTAATTTATGAGGTGACATTGATATGATGATATTTCTGTGGTTTAGTTACGCAAATGGTAGAAATTTTGCTTTCAATTTCTAATTTTTGAAGGTTCATTTATAAATTCTACGGTAGAAGCACCTAGTAGAACCCCGATTTTAGATATTTCATTTTCTTGATATACATATGATTATTCAACAGTGTGATGAAGAAATAATTGCAATGGAAGATAAGACTAACCAGAGCCTTGAAGAGTTGAAGTTCTTTATGAAAATCTCACTCGTATTTCATTTCGTAATCAAAGCATTTCTGTTATTGTTGAGTTGTTGTTTTGAAGGTGTTCTTATTGTATTCTTGGTGTTGTTCTTTATGCCATTGCTAGTTTCTATGGGTTGGGCGTTGTAATTGCCACAATTATTTTAGAACTTTTGCTTATATTCAAGGTTTGTGAGATGATTGTGAGCGACATGCTGCAGCTCATTTGAATTCAGAATCTTGAGGCTACAATATCTTGTGCTTTGTTAGTTTCGCAATATTGTTTAAACAATCATCTTGATCAAAATTGCTTTGTTTTGTAATATTGTTTGTTATAATCATAAGTAAGATGTTATGCATATAAATATTAAAATTTAATTATTAGATATCTAAATACATAATAATTGAGTGGTATGTAAAAGAATACAGAAACATAGTTTCATGACCGATTTTAATGGCCAAAAATACCCGTAGAGCTACACATAAACACAAAATTTTCATCAATAAGCTCCTTCCTAATTGAGGGAACTTCATAACCTGAGGATTTCGGTATCTCTACAAAACAACACATTAAAGTTCTTCTAAAGTAAACTACCTTGAATCAATTCAAGCAATTGAGCTAAAAATTCTTCCAAACTCATTTGCTTTCATACACTGCATCGATTTCATACACTGCATCGATTACAACAAGCATAAACCATAAGAGTAACAAAATTATTTTACTGGATACAATGTTCCATAAATTTTTAATAAATTTATAACAACGCTTGCAGATTAAATTTTCTTTTTCAAAGTAGCCATGACTAGAAGATTTTATATCCAATCTTTTTGCCATGAATATAATATTTCTGAAACTTTTTCATATAATATTAAAAAGTTATAATATTTCTGAAACTGGTTCAAATGCAATGAAGCATCAATCTCGATGTGAAATGAAATCTTAAACAAATGCCCCCAAACGTCAATCCCGATGACTCTTAATTTGCCCACAATTTTAAAATGCTTAATGAGTTTAAATAGTATGTTTATTTTCAAGTTAAATGACTAGACTATCTTTTGTTTTGTCAGTGGAAGTTTGTAGAAGTTGAATGATTGTACTGTTTTGAATTTCCCCCCAGAAGTGTGAAAAGATGCAAGGCCTATTAGTTTAGTAATATTATTCTGTTGCATTTTGAAGTACATTACGGTTTATGATTCATCATAAAAATTTGAAATTTGTAATGCAAGTAATCTAGAGAGTGTTGCGTCAACTTCAATAAACAATTGTTCTGATTATATATATATATAAATATATATATGAACAAAAGTAAGAAAAAAAATACAATAGAAGCATGTCTCAAGATTCAATTTAAAAAAATAAAGGAAAAGCAAGGCTTAAAATTGTCCTAGTAGATGTCACTATTGTGACAAAAAAATGAGAAAAAATTCAGGAAAAAAATGCATGAGCGAAGGCCAAGTCCCAGAGAAGACAATCAGTGTTATTTTCTCTGGGATTTAGAATGCATTGATACTTGGACATTTCAATAGAGACATAGATATTAGATTTAAGTGCATCTTTGTAATATTTTTAATGAGTTCGAAATATTGTAAGTATAGTAATAGAATATTTCTTGTTGATGACAAGACCTTGATTATTATATGCATTAAAAATTTGATAATCAATATAACAAATGGAAATACTTATAAATTAAATTTAGTTAAACATGGACTTCAAGGAAAACGCTAATCTCCATCAAGTAGAGTGCCATGGAAGAATGTCATACTACCTTCAATGATGTTATTTGAAGGATGATGAAAGGTGTCCTAATTACTTTAGAAGATAATACAAGCACACTTTACACTACCACCAACATAATAATAATAAGTTGACATCAATAAAATAACATATTTAATCGATGAAATTAAAGTTTGGGTCATATAAGTGAAAAGCCTAAAAATTCATCATCACAAAGTAAAGTATTAAGCTTTTGTATTTTGAAACAATCATTTGTGTAGACCATGTCCAAAAAAAAGTAAAGAATGGATAGTTTCCCAACAAATGAGAAAGTGTTCATATTTAACTTGTTGAATCTAGTATACACATATATATGAGATTCGACCCCATTATTTCAAGAACTCTTATATTACATCGCCTTCATTAATTAATGTACCAAAAATAAAGTATCTATTTAATTAAAAATAAATTTGATGTATTTACTGCTTCTATGAAGTTAATGATTTGAGTGAAAAATAAATCTCAAGGTAAAATTAAATATCAATAATTTGATAATGGTTAAAAGTATAATTTTATATAATTTAAAAAATTTAAAATAACTAAAAGAATCCAATGAACCCCTTTTTTGGTCAACCATATTTTCTTGGCTTAAACTTAACTTGATTTTACTTGAGCTTAATCTTGAACAAACCCTGATTCAAGAAAATTGAATTTAAATTTAATAAAAATAAAATATAATTAAAATAATCTTCAAACCTATTAATTTTAATCAAAACCCAAAGATAAACCATAGAACAACCTTAATCATTGAAACCCTATGAATATCATTTTCTTTCTTGAGATCATTGTAGGACTTAAGTCTTTATTTTGAAAGTTGCATGAGACGTATTATCACATATAAATACAATGCACACAAGTTTGATGATCGTTTGAAATAATTTTTATGTATTACTCGTTAACTCAAAATTTCAATCATGAAAATTATCGTACAAACTCTAGAAGTATCGTTTTCTCCACAGGACAGCCCGATAATACAAATTATATTATGTAAGTTCTATGATCTTTAATCACATATGAGGATCATGCAAACCAGTTTGGTGATCATCAAATACTGTTTTATGTAAAATTATGCACTTAGGATTTCCATAAATGAATAATGGTCCCACATAAAATTTTTTGACGAGTCTTTATTTTTTAATATGAATTTCACCAATATGTTTGTATCATCAAAACCTTTTAAATAAGTCCATCCATGCCTAAATCTGAATCCATTTGGAGGCCTGTTGAGCTGATGATAATTAGGAGAGAAAAAAAGATATATAATCTTTATAATAAGACAATATTTTGACCATAACCACTTCAAAATGACTTCAAATCAACATGGGATATCAACTAAAGTTACTTTAAATTCAAAAATACATAATTTAGACTAATAATATTAATTAAAAATAATGACTTAAAATTCCAAACAAGAACCTGATAGTGGTACACTAGAATTTAGCCTAAGGGATTTCTTACATCGCTTTTCTGTGGGATCGATACTCTGGATTTTAAAGAAAGACCTATATTACTTGAATGATACGTGCACTTGCATAGAACCCCTAATGTGTGAAATATAAATCAAATTTTAAATTCTATAACATATCTATTTTGTATGCTAGCCGTCTAAAGAAATTGGGTCAAGTTTTTGGCCAGAAAACTAAATAACTGCATGATTGCGGGTCGGATCAAGTTTTTGACACTGTTGTCGAGGAAGCTACGGTAAGAACTTTCAGAGAATTTTAGTTGAACCCGGAAGGCTTAGATTTGGAAATTGTAATGTTATTATATAGTGTGTTTAAATATCGTGTGTTTATTTTAAAGAAAATCCACAATACAAAAAAAAAAATTGAGAGATTAAAGTACTAGATATCTGTCATATTAGTTAAGTCTTTAGATTTATTTGCATTGTTTTGGAGCTGTAGACCTTGAACCTTACGAATCAAAACTAGAGAGAACAGCTAGGAGGATTATGAATCATAAAAGACTCCATGAATTTATAATAGAAATGGAATATCAACAAGATAATGAATATTCAGTTTTGGATTATGATGCTAGTAGCTTCGATAGAGTAAACCCTAAGAGTGTAGTGAGTTTTCATGAAGCTGATATGCTGACTATTTTAACTTCTCATGTTGCAAATATTGCAAGAAAGTCATATCAATACGTAGAAAGTTGTCCTCAAAGACCCCAGTTATTGAGGAAATTTCGTTTGGACCATTGATTGAGACTAGCTATTTTAAACCTAGCCATGAGATATACAATCCTTATTCTGATTATTACAATCTATGCTGGGAGAATCATTCCAACTATAACTGGAATAAAAAATTTGGAGGAAGAAACCAATTTGGGAAGATTATCAACTTAATCAGATATGTAATTGGAATAATCAGGGCAATTTTAACGTTGGACATTCTTTTCCTCATAGATTAACTTCAACCCACAAAATGAGGAGAAAGAGTTATTATTAGAAGAGGTTGTTTTTTAAATGCAAAGTCAGCTGGAAATTCAAGGGGTTGTAATGAGAAATATAGAAAACCAACTCGAGTTGATTGTTAACTCAATTAGTATGAAATCCTTCCCCTCATCCATTTGATTAAAATCAAACCCAAAATCACAAAATTCATGATTGAATTTTTCTAAAATTGGCTTCATGATGACCCCTCATGAAATTAAAAATTTTAAAAAAAAACCCTTACTCACTCAAGCCACATGCAAGCCATGAAGCCTCCCCCAAGCCACATGTGAGCCAAGATTAACCTTGAGAAGTTATCATTTCTAAAATCATAAAAGTAGGGACTTTTTTTTCCTTAAAAAGCATTTAACCCTTTTCATAACTCACTTTAATCCGTGTTTAAGCTTTAATCTCTATGATAGGGACTTAACCATTCAATTTGCCATCAGACTAAGCCACCTCGGAGACCACCCAAGCCCATTTCTATGAGCCAAATCAAAGTCAAACACAAAAGGAGCCCAAACCCCTTTCCATTCTAATTCACCGCACATACCCATGCTCCAACCCAATTGGCTTCACCAATCTCTACCTCTAACTTTCCACAGACAGAAAGTGACCTCCAATACCTAGGCCGGCCGCCATGGCTGTAAGAAAACCCAAACCCGAGAGCCATCACCATGGCTTAAACTCAAAATTAAACAAATTCAATGTGGCTCACTCCCATTGGACTTTTTCCACTATCTCCCCTCCACAAAAGCACCACCTTGCACCCCTTTTCTTGGCTAATTGAAGCCCCTAACTGAGCCTATAAACCCACCACCCCTTCATGGTCAAACAAAGAGAGTGCACAAACCTTAGTGAAACTCGGCCAAAATTGCTTCAAACCCTTCTTGCACTTATACGATGCTCATCCCCACCATCCGTAGCCTTCCTCCCCACTGAGAAACCTTAATTTCAAAGCTCAAAACCACAAACTTTTCGATCATTTCACCAACACTACCAAAACTTTAAATTGATCCTTCCAAAAGTTTCCCCACACTCCAAAAACACTTCTCCAATCAAAATCCCCTTCTCCCATAACCTCTAACCTAGTACTAGACCAAACCTTATCCATCTTTTGGTCTAACTTATACCTAGGCCCATCCACAGAGTAAATCAATACTTGAAGAAGGTTCGTGGTGTCAAGGCAAAGATTCTCAACCGATACAATTGACGCCTCACCTCTTGGACAAAGAATAGCTCAAAAATCCCTAACTTTTTCTCAGTTTGGACCTTTGTAAGAGACTCAATAATCCATGCCCACCAAGCCAAATAGATGTGTTCGTCTCGTCGAGATGAAAATTTAGGAACAAACCTCATAGAATTTGGTTGGGAATCAAACACGATCGTAACCATAGAGCATGGACGATTCTCGGTTCATAGTTCATTTGAGACGATGACCTAATGCCGCTCATTCTCGTGTATTTGAAATGGATGGCTCGGATCATTGCGTACGATGGATCGGGACGACTCAACACACCGAATCACGGGCTACAGGGTAGCATGTGTGGAAAGTGCAATGAATGGGAGAGCGTCGAACATTAGTTCGGAGATGCCTAGGTTGACGCGGCACCACGTGGTTAAGTAGGAAAATATAGTTTTTTTATTTAATTAAATACAAAACTTTTAAAAATTTATATTTTGGTGTAGAAAAATCAGAAAAATAAAACAAAATACTCTTGTGCTCAGTGAACAGAAAAGAATTTAGTAAATGGAAAATTAAAAAAATTGTTTAATTTTTGATTTTTAATTAATTAAATGCCCTAAATCTTATTTAAATCATACATACTTAAATATTAATCACCATGACAACTTTGAGGGCTTATTCCTCATGAGATTATGAATGTTCCTTATTTTTTCTAAGTTCAAACAACACCTCTAGCCTTAAAAGCCTCAATTATCCATAATATTCACCTCTATTTTATTAAATAATTATATGGAAATAAAATATAAATTAGAAAAATATGAGATAAAGTTTGAGTGTTAATCAATGTAAGAGGTGCTTAAGAAAAATAAAAATGAAATATAAAAAAATGCCTTTTTAAGTATTTTTTCCATAAAAAATAATTTAAAATTATAAAAATATAAGTATAATAAAAAATGCCACAAATTCCCTTTGATTGAAGATAGCAACCATGAGATGTCCCCATAAAAATTTTAAAGACAGAAAATTTATTTTTGAGTAGTTAAATTTATTTTCCTATGATCCTACAAATTATTGACTTAAATAATTAAAAAAATAAAATATAAATAAGAAAAACACAAAACAAAGTTTGGTAAGTTAGCTGTGATAAGAGAGACTAAAGATCAATAAAACTGGGTTTTAAAATTAAAAATGCAATTTTCTATTTATTTTCCTATTAAAAATCAATTAAAATTTATAGAAATTAAAATTTTATTAAAAAAAAATGATCCTATTTGGTCCTCTGACTTTAAGTAACATCAAAAAAATTTTCGAATGACGGAAAACATATTTTGGGTAATTAACTTGATTATCATTAAAAATTCATAATTATTGTTTGAATAATTAAAAAATAATAATTAAAATTCAGAAAAAAAAAATGTAATTTCACCTCTGATCTCTTGATTAACCTATCAATGAGAGGTAAGTGAAGATTCATGATCATTTGATTAAAAATACAATGGTTATGTGATATAAACTCTAGGGGGCATAATGATAATTTGAGAACTTGCACTCAATCCCTAGCTTAATCAACATTTAGGTTAGATCAAAGGGTAAGGGTAAAATTATGATGATTAGCTCATTGAAGTGATTGAAACACAAAGGATAATTGGGGTAGCAACCTACTGATGACATTTTATAAAAAAAGGACAAAATGGTAATTATTTAAATAGTTGAATATATGAAGACAAATGAAGATTTGGATGATCGAAGAGTGAGGGGTGTGAATTGGAGGGTTGATGATTCACTAATTTGGAAACCCCAACTAATGGTTAGACAAATTCCCATCTTTTAATCAAGATCAAACACACTTTACAAATCTTTTGCAAAACTACAATATTACCCCTAAGCCTTTAAGAGCATGATGGTAAATCAAAGTGATAACATTTGGAGAATAATTTGAGGACAAGATTTAAATGATAACAACATCTTGAGATATTACAAGCTCAAACCTGACTGTTATGGCATGAGTGTAAGCCTCCCAATACTTTGCAGATACAACCTTAGGATTTTGACCATGTGGCCCTTATTGTAATTTCAAGAATTGACCAATGCTTTTACTCATGAGTTAACTAAGACATAAAACACTAAGCACAGTTTAATACATGAAACAGAACTCCTGGTTCAACACGGGTTTATCAACTTAACAATATAGTAAGGGTCAATGAACTTGAGTTAGTCCAAGAGATTCTAAAGTTGTTCAGAGTCACCCTCTGACCACCCCGACAATATTTTTGACATTCCATAGGACATTTGGGCTTATTATGATTTGTTGAGAAAAATTATCCTCAAAACATAAAAACCCGCTAAGATATGATTCAGGACAATTTAAATTAAGCCTTATTAGTGAGAATTATCCCGCAACAACTTAACCTATAGTAGTATCCAATGTATAAGGATTTGGGCTTCAAAACTTTATGCCTAATCTGTCCTTGCTAATTGGAGACACTTGAAGCTTGAAAATTTATATGGACCATCGGATTGACATATAAGTTGGATGTGTTGATGGCATGGGCAGTGATGAGAAAAGCATTTTGTGATAAATTTGAGATGGCAGAATAATATTGTATCTCCTGACCTGAGGACCTTGTGAGGGCATAAGATTGACACTACTATTCACTGACATTTGACAAAGATATAACCCTTGCATTCTAAGGTTGTCAGTGGTTCTGACCCGATAGTATAATTGACTTGTGGAAGGTCTAATTTACAAAAATACACAATATAGTAACAAAAACAATACTTCTTATGGAAATAATATTTTGGTCGCTAAGTGAAAATCTACCTTACTTATATGCATGACAAATTATAAATTTTGGTTATTACCTTTTAAATGTTTACTTTTGGTTACCTGAACTAGGGCTAAGAACTCCCCTCCTTTGATTGTATTACTGGTAATTTCTAGTTAATGTCAGAATTTATACAAATGGATTGTCAATGGTTGCCTATGAAGTCCTTCGGGAATGATAGATCTGAGCCCATCTCTAACTCAAAGTACTTATGTCTAGTCCTAATCTTTCATATATGTCTGCTACTTAATCTTATATAAATATAATTGTTTTCATATCACACATTTACATTTAAAAATATTTGATGCTTGTGAAAATTACAATTTCATCAGTGACCGCAGGTACACACTACCACTTTCTTTTACAACACTTTTTTGCTTTTACTGTACTCTGTCATACATATTTTGCTTATGCATGCAACATTATTATTTTGTTATTTAATATACCTGTGAAAGACCTAGGGTAGAGAACATTAGGCAACCTGTTTAAGAGGAACCCTACAACAGACTCAGTGACTCAAATAACAACAATAACAACTATAACAACAAGATAAAAAAGTAACAACAACTAGTTCAACTCATGTAGATTAGATAGAACCAAACAATACATTGAAGAACGTCAAAAGAGCTGTTCATAAGACAAACAATGACGATACAAATAGACATAGGATGACTTTAGATAAAGATCAGGATGAAACAAAAAACTAAGGATGATCCTCAATAAAAATTTCTTAGTCTTAAATAACATAAGCTCCTACGACTTCAAGATTGCTCGTCTAGTACGGCATAAACCCTCACTTTATCTTTATGCCTTTGCACAACCGGGTTGTTTAATATAAGCTCTAACTCTTTTAGGATTTTAAGATTGTTCATTTTGTACGACGGAGACCCTCCTATCTTCTTAGGTTATTTGTAGGACTGTGTCATGTAAATGTAAGCCCTAATTTTAAATAATTGGTTGGATTAAACATCAAAAAAACATCATTTTCAAAATGCAAAGCCAAACAATAAGATACTTTGGGAAGTCATCGATGTTCTCCTCAACATCTACGACATCCCCTACTTTTTGCTCATTTGATCTCTAAAATAATTGTTCCTATTTAAGCCATTCCCAATTTACTTTTCTATAAACAACCATGAAAACTCAACTTTGAATTCTTGAAGACGAAACCACTTATCATTACTGAGAGTTTTCTTAAGTGATTTTGGTCCTTTAAGATGTAATTCACTATAGAGGTTTGCCTTATAGGGAATTAAGAACCAAAATAATATAAATCCTATCTAATATTAATATTATAAAGGGGAATTGTAGGTCACAAAATTTGTTGACCAAACGATTGTCATAAATTTCTTTGTTTGATAGTTAAGCTTACTAACAAGTAATACACTTATCTCTTGGGGTAGTATATTACTTATGGTATTGCACTAAACTATCTAAACTATTAAAAACATGAGATCTATCTGTTCTCTTTTATTTCCTAAAATCAATATAATATTTTTTAAAATTATAAAACTATATCCATATTAAATTAAATTAAATTATATTCGAGAAAATTTTGACTGACATATATGTCTGCCCAAATTGCTGATCAAAATTTTCATTTCTGCCTTTTGCTTGAATAATCGATAGGCTTGCTTAAGGACTAAACCTTCTACCCTAAATTAAACAACTTCAACTCAAATTTTCATAATGAAAATCATAACTAAAACAAAACCGCATTCA
>NEWO01003244.1:1223-19758 GCA_003013225.1 Phalaenopsis aphrodite
TTGAATATTTTATACATCCATCTTTATTGAATCTATAACTGTTATTAAGTTTTGGTACAGTTGCTGAGGAATTAAATCTTTTAGCAGTAGTATTAATTACTTATATTTTTAAGCATATAAAAAGTCGTTGTCAAGTTTTTGACGTCGTTCCCGGGGAGTAAACAAAAATTACAACTAGAGTAACGGACAAATTAGGATTATTAGAAAATTTTTACTTGAATTGCAACTTATTTTCATATTTAGTTAACTGTTTTACTATGCACTGATTTCAAATTGTATGCGTAAATTTGGACCTAAAAATCTTATATCCTAAGATTCGAAATTAGAATGCACTGTTAGAAAAATTAGAAGATTAAGAAGAGAAAGTGGAAATTTTGATACAATTGAAAACAATATGAACAATCAAGGAATAGAAAATGAACACCAACCTAGACCCCTACGAGATTAAGCAAATCCTACAGCAGATGAAATTCACTTATCTATCCAAAATCCTGATGTAGCTGCTAATTCATTTGAACTTAAACCTGCTATTATCCAAATGGTACAAAACAATCAATTCGGAGGTACACAAATGAAGATCCTAATTTACACCTCGCTAGTTTTTTAGAACTGTGTGCTACTTTTAAATATGACAGAGCTTTAAATGATGCTGTTAAACTTAGAATTTTTCCTTTTTCATTAAGGGATAAGGCTAAGATGTGGTTAAATTCGTTTGCATCAGGATCTATTAGAACTTGGGGAGAACTTTCACAGAAATTTCTATCTAAATGTTTCCCTCCATCCAGAACTGCTAAACTTAGAAATGACAAAATATCATTCTGTCAATTTGATGGAGAGTCAATATACGAAGCTTGGGAGAGATTTAAATATTTTTTTTAGGAAATGCCCTCATCATTCGTTACCATATTGGTTGATAATTCAAACTTTTTATAATGGATTAGTGGGATCACTTAGATCGATTATAGATGTTGCGGCTAGTGGTTCTTTAATGTCAAAACCTTTTGATGAGGTTTATTCCTTAATAGAAGAGATGGCTACCAACAATTTTCAATGACCCTCTGAAAGGGTAAATCCTAAAAGAGTAGCTAGTATCCATGATTCTGATGCAAAATCTATGTTAGCTTCACAGATTGTTGCAGTATCAAAGAAATCATATCATTATGGGATGAATTATTCTCCAACACCTCCTATGATGGAAGAGGATTCATCTGGGCAATTTGTGGATGTTCAACCTTCATATGAGACTTTAAATGATATTAATAGACCCAACAACCCTTATTCAAATTATTATAACCCAGGTTGGAAGAATCATCCAAATTTTAATTGGAATAACAATTCTTCTACAGATCAACAATGGGCAAACAACCCAGTGAACCCATTAGGAAATTCATCCAACCAAGGAAATGTTAATTATAGACCCTCTTATCCTCCAGGATTTAACATTAACACTCAAATTAAGGAGAAAAAGTTTTCTATGGAAGAGCTGATATTAAACATGGGTCAACAATTGCAAAATCAAAATCAATTACAAAATCAAAGAATTGCTATTAAGAATATTGAAAATCAATTAGGGCATATCGCTACTGCGCTTAGTAACTGAACATTAGGAACTTTTTCTAGTATTATGTAACCAAATCCTAAAGATCAAGGAAAAGAACAGATAAAAGTGATACAATTATGAAGTGGAAAAAAATTGGAGACAAGAGTACAAAAAAAAAAACGAAAACTGAACAAGAGAAAGTGGATACCGAAAAAGAAAAGGAACATGAATACCCAGATTTAGAATATCCATTTACACCAATGAAAATTACTGTGGAAAAACCTCCACCGTCGTTTCCTAAAGGATTGAAGCAACACAAACAAAATAAACAATTTTCCAAATTTTTAGAAATTCTAAAGAAGTTAACAGTAATTATTCCCTTCGTAGAAGCTTTAGAGCAAATGTCCAATTATGTGAAATTTATGAAAAATATTCTGAACAAGAAAAGGAAGTTCACTGATAAAAAAATGTTGCACTTAGCGAAGAGTGTCATGCAATTATTCAGAAAAAGCTTCCAGAAAAATTAAAAGATCCTGGCAGTTTCATTATACCGTAAGCTATCAGTGAAAAATTTAATGGAAGAGCTTTGTGTGATTTGGGTGTCAGCATTAATCTTATACCTCTATCAATTTTCAAAAGATTAGGATTTGGAGAAGTCTCACCTACTTTTGTAACTCTTCAGATACAGGATCGATCAGCTACATATCCTAAGAGAGTTATATAAGATGTGTTAGTAAATGTTGATAAATTTATCTTTCCTATGGATTTCATTATTTTAGATGTAGAGGAAGATAAAAAAATACCTATCATTTTAGGGAGACCATTTTTAGCTACTGGAAAAGCTATGATAGATGTTCAAAAAGAAGAATTAACTATGAGAGTTAATGATCAAGAAGTGACTTTTAACATTGTGAAATCTATGAAATACTCTGCTGTTGAAAGAGATAATGAATGTTTTCACATGAAAATTAGTGAACATCTATTGAATGAACATTTTAAAGAAAATTTTGAAGAGAAAGAACAATTTGAAGAGAGTGATGAAGTTATTTTGGAAGAATTAGAAAATGAAGAATTAGATTATGTTCAAGAAAGATTTGAGCTGCTAGATATTACAGAAAATGCTGATAAGAATCTAGTTTCGTCAATTATAAAATCACCTGAACTTGAGTTGAAAAAATTGCCAAGCCACTTGAAGTATGTGTTTCTGGGAGACTCATCTACATTACCTATGATTATATCTTCAGAATTAAATGATTTGCAAGAGCAAAGACTGTTAGATACATTGAAAAGATATAAGAAAGCTTTTGGTTGGACCTTAGCTGATATTAAGGGAATCAGTCATTCGATTTGTGTGCACAGAATTATATTAGATGAATAATATAAACCAAGAGTTGATCCACAAAGGAGATTAAATCTAATGATGAATAAAGTAGTTAAGAAGGAAATTTTGAAAAGGTTAGACACTAGAATTATATATCATATTTCAGATAGTGTGTGGGTAAGTTCAATTCATTGTGTTTCTAAGAAAGGAGGAGTGACTGTTGAGACAAAAGAAAATAATAGATTAGTACATATCAGACAAGTTACTTATTAGCGTATTTGCATTGATTATAGAAAATTAAACACTACCACCAGGAAAAATCACTTCCCTTTACCCTTTTTAGATCAAATAGTAGATAGACTTGCTGGACACAAATATTTTTGTTTTTTAGATGGATATATCGGTTACCATTAAATTCCTATTGCTCCAGAGGATCAAGAAAAGAAAACTTTTACTAGTCCTTTTAGAACTTTTGCTTTTCGAATAATGCCTTTTGGATTATGTAATGCACCTACAACATTTCGGAGATGTATGATGTCTATATTTAGTAAGTTAATTGATGATGGATTGGAAGTATTTATGGATGATTTCTCTGTAGTTGGAACATCATTTGATGCATGCTTAAATTATCTTGAAAAATTTTTAGAGTTATGCGAAAGAACTAATTTGGTTCTGAATAGGGAGAAATGTCAATTTATGGTTGTAAGAGGAATTGTATTAAGGCATAAAATTTTGGAAGATGGTATGGATGCAGACCCTACAAAAATTCAAGTTATATCTAAACTAACACCTCCTACTAATGTAAGAGAGGTTAGGAGTTTTCTTGGACATGTTGGTTTTTACAGACATTTTATTAAAGATTTTTCAAAAATTACAAAACCTCTATGCCAACTTTTAGAAAAGGACAAGAAATCTGAACTTACTGAAAGCTGTTTAAATGTCTTTGAGTTATTAAAGAAAAAATTAATCACAACCCCTATTATAGTTTCACCTAACTAGGAGAAACCATTTGAACTGATGTGTGATGATAATGATTATGCTATTGGAGCTGTTCTTGGATAAAGGTATGAAAAGATTTTTAAAGTCATATACTACGCTAGTAAAACTCTTAATGATGCACAAATTAACTATATTGTTACTGAAAAAGAGTTACGAGTCATTGTGTATGCTTTGGAAAAATTTAGATCTTATTTAATTGGAGCTAAATGTATTGTGCACACTGATCACTCTGCTATTAAATATCTAATGCAAAAGAAGGATGTCAAACCAAGGTTGGTTAGATGGATACTTTAGATGCAAGAATTTGATCTTGTGGTTATTGATAGAAAGAGAACTGATAATCAAATTGTTGATCATTTTTCAAGATTAGAAAATCATGAATTATTTGACATCGACAATGAAATTACAGACAGTTTCTCTGATGAACAACTTTATAATATTAATGAGTGGAAAAAATCATGGTATGCTGATATTGTTAATTATATTATAAGTGATATTTTGCCACCTATGCTGACACTGCAACAACAAAGGAAATTCATTCATGATGCGAAAGCATATTTCTGGGATGAGCCTTATTTATATAAACAATGTAAGGATCTGATTATGAGAAGATGTGTACCTTATAAAGAAACTGAGCTAATCATTCAGAAATGCATGACTCTGAATTTGGAGGACATTTTGAGATTGATAAAACTGCTTATAAAATTTTACAAGCTGGATTTTATTGGCCTACTATTTTACAGATGTTTATAGATACATAAAAAATTATGATCGATGTCAACGAGTAGGCAATATATCTGGAAGAAATGAAATGCCTCTGAATTTCATGTTAGAAGTTGAGATCTTTGATGTTTGGGGATTATACGTCATAGGACCATTTATGCCTTCATTTGGGAACTTATATATATTAATTGTAGTAAAATACATTTCTAAGTGGATTGAAGCACAGGTTTTACCTTGTTGTGATGCTAAAAGTGTTTCAAGATTTTTAATGAAAAATATTTTCACTAGATACAGAATGTCTAGAATGATTATCACTTATGGAGGTCCCATTTTAGAAATAAATGCATTCATAGATTGACAGAAAAATTTAATATTATTCATAGAATCTCTACTGCCTATCATCCACAAACTAGTGGGTTAGCTGAAGTTTCTAATAAATAAATTAAACAAATACTTGAAAAGACTATAAACCCTAGTAGAATAGATTAGTCCAGTAGATTGGATACCACATTATGGGCTTACAGGACTACTTATAAAACTCCTATTAGAATGACTCCTTATAGATTGATTTTTGGAAAGACTTGTCACTTACCAGTAGAATTGGAGCATAAAGCATATTGGGTCATTAAAGAATTCAATTATAATTTGAAAGATGCTGGTGAGAAGAGATTGTTACAAATGAATGAATTGGAAGAATTAAGAAATAAATCTTATGATAACGATAGAATTTCTAACGAGAAACTAAAGTTATGGTATGATCGGAAGACTAACCAGAAGAACTTTGAACCAGGACAAGAAGTTTTGCTTTACAATACTAGGCTGAAGTTATTCCCTAGGAAATTGAAGTCTCGTTGGTTAGGAACCCTTTACTGTGACTCCAGTTTATATTTACGGAGCTGTTGAAAATGAAGATCAGAAGACTGAAAATAGATTTAAAGTAAATGGACACAAATTAAAACCATATTTTGAGGGTAAAAGAGCAAGTTTTAAAGAGGTTTAATGATCAGTCAACCTGAATAACACCTAAATAGGTCGGGCTGACGATGTTAAACTAAGCGCTTTATGGGAGGCAACCCATAGTTATCTTTACTTTTATTGCGATTATAGTAGTTTTTATTCAAATTTATTGTTAGTTTGTGGTACTATTAAGCCCTACTATTCTTATTTACCCTTGAATCATCATAAGAATTGGATTTATAGAGAAAAAATGGAACGCAATCGGACTAGAGTGAAACGGTGCAATTTTTGCCTTGGCCACTCACTGCGCCCTCGACGCAGTCGAAGGTGGATTTTTCCCGAGAGTCCAGGCAAAATAAATACAAAGGCTTGCCGACGGTGCCCTTGACCCCGTCGACGGCGAGATGGCGGTTTCTGGAGTTTAAATGGCAATTTTTAGCAGTTTTTGGGCGGGAGTTACACTTTTAAACTCCCAAATTCAATTCCTAAGTTCATATTTCCCCCAAAAACAAAGTTAAACTCCACCAATTTCATTCCTATGGCGTCCAATTCCCCTAATCATCCCAGGATGCAAGTGCATAATTGGTGAAATTTAATTACCGCGGAAGCGTAGCGAATCTTCAACAAGGTACTGACGAAGAAAAGATTGATCAAGGAAGGATGATTCATAAATCGTGGATTGAATAATCCCTTGACGGAAATTGAAGAGATGATAGTGCGGTGAAGATGGGAAGTGTTGTGTTATACTACCGCCACCATGGTTGTTCCTGTGGTAAAGGAATTTTATGCAAATTTGCACGGAATCAACAAGGGAGTCGTTTATGTGTGAGGTAGATGGATAACTTTCACTCCTGCATGGATCAATGAATTAGACATGATTTAGAACGTTCATATCTGCCACTATTCTAACTTCATCCCAACAAGAAATCAGATGAATAAGATTTACCAATATTTTACGGACAAAACTGAAGAATGAGAAATGAGAGAAAACGGGTATGCTAGTTTTTCTGCGACACTCCTAAATCCCGTTTCGAAACACTGACACTTCTTCATTTCTGTGAAACTATTACCACAATGAAGATCGGTAAAGTTTCTAAAGAAATTGCTATTTTGAATTACTGCATCCAAAGGGGACTGCTGATCGATATTGGATCAATAATTGTGAAGTCGGTTTTGGACCTGATCGTTCATGGATCAATTTATGGGCGTGGACACCCTTCCTCAATTTTCTCACTTTGCAGTCAGTTCCAAGTGTCTTACAAAAATTGGGAAAATGCACTTCTACCTTGAAAGCCTTTGGACCCAACTGAGAGATTCCCAGCTTTTGAAGATGAAAATGACATGACTATTATAGTAGATCAAGCATCTCAAAATTCACTGTCAGATCAACCATTAGTTCCTGACAAGACTCTGGTGATCCTGCGTAGAATCAAGAAATTGGAGGAGGTACAAAATGTCATGAATGCAATTAATAATATATCTGATTTCTAAAATCATCTAGACTGGAGGATGAAAGAATATTTTGAGCACTCTGGACTTTTAAAAGAAAGTTTGATACGGCTGATGAGAAGGATGAAATTGATAGAAGAGGATTCTACTGAAGAATTTTCATACCGACCCTTCTACAACATCTTCGTTCATGTGCAATCAATGGGTGATCTTAGAGGAGAATCTAGTACTGAATCTGATGAATAGTAGATTTATATTGCTACCCGTCTCTATGTGTGTAATTTAGTTTGAACTTTTCATTTACTTTGCTTTAGAATTATGCTTTTAGATCTCTGTATAGTTGATACTAAGCATAGGATGTTTTGTTTTCAGCATTTCGAGTGTTGTAGCTTATATTGCGACGTTGAATTAATGTATTGAAGTTGAGAAAATACCAAACTTAGGTGTGTTATGTAACGTATATTGTACCCCTTAGAATTTATATATAAATGTGATGTTTTTGGGTTGTAAAAGTTTATTTGTGATAAGTACATCATTTAATCACTTAAAATTATGTCTATAATGATTGAACATATGTCGTTTAGGCTTGAAATTGATCGAAATCACAAAAATCCAGAATTTGAACCAAATCAATAGAGCCCGTCGATGGCGCCCTCGACGCCGCCGATGGCGGATTTTTCCCGAGAGTTATGTTTGAATTTCAATATAGCACGTTGACGGCGCCGAACACCCCGCCGATGGCGAGCTTGCAAAAAAGCACCTTTAACCATGATTTTGATAAGTCAACCGCCACTATTCATTATCCCCTTCCTCCTAAAAACACAATTTTTGACCTTGGGCTTGAGAGATCTTGGATTTGGGGCGATTTCAAGGCTTTTTTACACCAGATTTGATCATCTCTAGGTAAGAGCTTCACTCCAAACAAAAAATATTTGATTTTCACCATAAATTTCTTCCACATTGAGAAGATCCAAAATATTTGAGAATGTGAAAAAAATAGTGGGAAGAAATTCATGGAACTTAGTGTTAAGCTCTTAGAATTACTTTTGGAAGCCATTATTTGAATATTTGAAGTATATTTTGGAATTTTTCTATAATTGTGATTAGATTGAAATGGCTCCACGTCCAAAGAGGTGAATTGAGTTCGACGAGTCTTGCTTCATTAATGTGAAGGCTCAATCAAGATTTACTTCAGTATTTGAAGGAAAGAAGTGTATACAAGATCGAGTTTTTGAAAGTCCGGGAGGAGAAATTAAACGAGTTATTGTCGAACGGAGGTGGGAAAACTTCTGGTACACCACCAATAAAGCTGTTGCAATAATTGTGAAGGAATTCTATGTCAACGTATTCTATTCTGAAGACGGAATCGTTCAAGTACAGGGATTTCCTGTTGAATTTAATGCAGCCCACATTAACACCTTTTACGAATTCCCAGACTCTTATAGCTGTCATTATGAATCCTTCAGTGCTATGGAAGGCCCCCTGAATGATGTGATCAACTTTATCACTGATGAGAAAGGAACGTGGAAGATTAAACAACTAGAACGGGTAATTTTTTCCTCTTCCATGTTGAATGCCACCTCTAAGGCGTGGTACTATTTTATTTCCTCTACTCTGTTACTGACTTGTCACCATAGTGAGGTAACTAGAAATAGAGCTATTCTGAATTACTGTATTCAGAATAATAGAACTATAAATGTGGGGAGAATTATTTTTAAGAATGTATTGACTACGGCAAGGAGTGAAACAAGTGGAGGTCTAGGACATCCTGACCTTATTTATGCACTTTGCCAACTTTCTGGAGTGGAAGCTGGAGGAGATGGGGAATGGGTTCACCCTATGAAACCCATTAGTAAAGCCAATTTGAAAACTTATGAATCTCGTAAGAAATGGAGAACTGGAAGTAGGATTCAAGAACCTTTTACTAGTAGATATGTCCCCTCTACAAGTTATGACCTTCCACCTTCTAGTTTCCCTACTCTGACTGATTTGATGAATGAGTTGACCTTGCAGCATAAGAGTATAGAGTTAATAAATGAAAGGATTTGAGGTTTAGAATATTGGCATGACTATGATAGTGAGTACCTTCAGAGGCATTCAAATTTTGAGGTAACTTATTACGAAGCTCAGGCCCGACACTACAGAGGTGAGCCTGATGTTACTTTCCCTGAGTGCCCCAGATATACTCAGTATCAGCCCAATCCACCTACTGATCAAGGAGATGAAGACATAGTTTGGGATTTTAATATTTGATGGAATTGATGTACTTGTACTTGTACTTTTATTTTTGTGATTTTTTGTAATATAAATGAATGTTTGTGTGTATTTGGACTTTCATTTTTATTATTATGTTGTACTTGGATGATTTTTAATTTTTGTTATAAAGTTAGTGTAGTAGTTAAATTTGCATGTGTAGTATAATAGATATTGAGTAGTATTTTGTAATGTAATGTGATTTTTATTTTGTATTTTGATTGTAATTGTTTTGTTTAGTATAGTGGTTGTGTTAGGAAATATTATGCTTGTTTAATGTTTGAACATATTTCAAAATTTCATTACCCAAAAATTTTTCTAATGATTTATATGTGTAGAAAGCTCCTAATATTACAGACCATGTGAAGTAGAAATTTTGAGAAGGACTGCAAAAATTTCAGAATGATGAAAATGCCTAAAATACTGAAGTATGATTTATAGTTAGAGTTTTTCTTTCCACCTATATCATTTTATATTGAAAAATTTTAGTTTGGGGGAGGAAAGAAAAAGATTAACTATTAGATGTCCTCTATTTAATTATTTTCAAAAATTATTTATATGATTTTATGTAGTGAATTTAATTCAAGTAACTATATTTTGTAGCTATTTAAATATTATGGTAGATTTACAGAAATATTTTTGTAATGAAAACTAATTTTGTAACTTAAGATATTTAGTGTAAGAGAATAAGACTATAGTTAACTTTTTAAAGTAAGAGAAACTATATTTTGAAGTATTAAGAATCTAGAAATTCATTTGAGAAGAAAAGGTTGGGGCTCAATGATGTAAAAACTATGAAATATTTATAAGATAAAGGAATGCTTTGAGTTTCAAATTTAGGGAGAGAAATGTGATGTTCAAAATCATTAAAGGTTATCCAGATATAGTAATCCTCACGTGAAAAAAAGGAAAAACAAAGGATTGACAACAATCCCTGAAAAGAAAAGAAAAATATATAGGATTGAAAGCAATCTAAATGAAAAAGAGAAAAGAAAAAAAATTATTATGAAAGTGAGGTGAAGCTTGAGGATATGTCTAATCAAAAATAGGCTTCACTGGACCTACCTAAAGGGAAAACCTAAATACATTCCTGAACTTATATTTATGGATTAGATCTTTTACTAGTAGTGTTTTCATGAAGTTCCTATCATTTGAATATTCTAAGTGACTTAATATTGCAACATATAGTCATTCTTGAAATGCATAGAAGACTAGAACTCTTAAACTTGATGACTAGATAATCTTGTAGCTACAAAGTTAATTTAATTACTTAAATTTTTTTTGTAAATCTCACTATGACATTTATCTAGGTCAAACTTATAGTATTTTTGAATTAAAACTTTACTACAATAGATCATAACTTTTATGTAATCTAAAATTACCTGAGGACAAGTAATAGTTAAGTTTTGGGGGATTTTGACAAAAGAAAAATATGTTGAGATTTTCATACCTATTTTATACTGTTTTTAATGATATTTCACTTTAAAGAAAGGTATTTTTAATGTTTTGTTGCAGGAATGATGAATTAGGGTCATTAGAGCAAAAAGATGCAAAAAGGAGCGAATTTGGAGCGAAATGTGAAGAATTGAACTAGGGCGCCGACGATGAGCCCAACGACGCCGACAACAAGATTATCCCAAGACTTCAGTATTAATTCACTTAGAAGGCCCGCCGACGGCGCCCTCGAGGCCGCCAATAGTGAGATCGGCGGTTATGTCCAATTAGGCATTGGAAAAGGACAAATTTTGGAGGGGTGCTTAGGCAACTCTTGGGAAAGCTCATCCACATCTTTAAAGAGAAGACTTTGGCCGAAAATAGAGGGGGCAAAGACTCCAAATTGAAGTGTAAAAAAAGGTGTAGAGTCTAAATTGTGAGGAATTCTTCGAGAAATTGTAAGAGTGGAGGAAAAGTGAGAGATTTCTTCCTCCTTCCCTCTTTGAAGAGGAATTCTGTATGTTTTATAGAAAGGAAGAGATTCAAAGGAACTTTGAGGAGTTTTCTTGGAGAGAAATTAGAGATAAGTTTATTTATTGTTATAGTTTGTATGACTTTGCTTTTACATATGAATTCTGAGTTTTGTTGTGTTTTCCCCATGAGATCCGAAAATTTTTCTCTGTCTTTCTCCTTGTCTTGAGATTTGTGAAATGGTGATTTGAATTGGTGAAGGCATGAAATTGTTTAAGAAATTGATGATCTTTTCACTTCAATCTTAATTTACTTTCAATCTAGCGAATTGATTTGTTAAAATATGTTGAGTTTTACAGTTAAAGTGAAGATTACATCCAAGATTCAGGGAGGTCAAAGCCCTTGGAAGTTGGGTGCAAATAAATAAGGAAATAAAATTACCGGGCGTAGAATTGGAGATTTTAGAGTGACAGACTAAAATCCCCAATTTGGTCATATCGTTTGGGTGCTGAAGTGTAGATGTTGCCCCTTTACACTAACAAAATGAGATAATATCTTTTCTAAGTTTAGTTGTCCTTTAAAGTGAAAAATACTTAGCTAGAAATTTGTGAGTTAACTCCTCCCAACTTTTAATAGAGCTAGGTGCTAATGAGTATAGCCATATTTTAGCCTTATCCCTTAGTGAGAAAGAAAAAAAGCCTTAATCCAACAACATTGTCTGACATGTCGTTATAACGAAATGTAGCATAAAGTTCTAAAAAACTTGATAAGTGTAAATATGGATCCTCCAAAAGAGTTCCCCAAAACTGGTTTTATATACTTGAGTGAATTTCATCTGTCTTAGGATTTACATAATCCCTCAATGATTTATGATGATTTTCTAATTTATTATTTTAAATGTTTTCTATTTTCATTTTTAGTTTTTCAAGTCCTTTTTGTTTTTTATTTTTTATTTTTTTCTAACGCGGGATCATAAGACACCAGTCCTGAAGATCCTTCATTTTGCATACAAGACACAATAAACAATACATTAACAACTAAACAAATAAAACAAAAAAATATATTCAATACAACAAAGTATTTTCACAAACACCTTGCTTTTCACACAATCAATTTTTTCACAACACTTCTTCATGCAAAAAAAACAAACACTTTTCACAAAAAATAGTTTTTACAACAATACAGTTTTCTAATTCTAAGTCTAATTACTTCAACTAAAATTCTCCTAAAAGTCAAGATCAACAGTTGCGATCCCCGACAACGGTGCCAAAAACTTCATCCCGATATTTTTTTTATATGTAAGGATTTACACCAATACTTGAAGATTTTAATCCCCAGCAATGGCACAAAAAACTTAATCCCAAGTAAAGTAAGATTTCAATTACATTTATAGGGATTCTACGCAAGTATACGTAAGATTTCAATTATGAGAGTTGGGAAAAAGTGCTTCTTCCTTTGAAACTGATGGATCCAAAAGTATATTGCAATTGTATTAGAATAGGAGATGAGAACGATATGAATGTATTGATCGATCAAGCATTCCATAGTTCATCGCCTATTTAGCCTTACTTCAGTTCGAACGTACTTTTGAAAAATATAAAAGAGATAGAAAAATAGGTGCGGAATCTTATGCATGCAATTGGGAATGTTTCTGAAATGTTGGACTAATTGGATTGGAGACTTAAAGAACATTTTTAAGCATATTGATCGTATTGAAGATAATTTGGTACATATGTTCAAGAAACATGCTTGGATTGGGGAGGATTTGACTGATGACTTTCCTTATCGACCCTTCTACAACTTCTATATGCACTATCAATCCATGGGAGATATCCAGGAGGACAAGAGTGAAGAAGATGTTTGAATTTAATCTATGCACATAATGTTTTGTTTAGTACTGCTTGTTTTAGTTATTTTGTTATGTTAGATTACATTTAATTTTATTGTTGAACTATATCGATGTTTTTGTTTGGTATTTTGATGTTTAGATTTCAATGTTAGGATGTATTGGTTTGCTTTGAACACTAAAACAGATGTTTGTTGACTTGAAAAATGTTAGTTTGTAAAGTGAGTTTTATGTTGTTTGAGAAGGATTGATGTTAGAGTCATGTTTATTCATGCTTATAAAGGTTTGTTTGAGTTAATTAGGGTAGACGTAAAACGGTACGGAGCAGATTTTCACAAAAAAATGAAATCTAGAAAAATTAAGGCGTTGGCGCAAGATGCGTCGGTTTGCAGAGAGTTGGTGCATGATGCACCAAATTTGGTGCAAGATGAGCCAAATTCCCAAAAATTGTCAGATTGCCTAAAAAATCATCAAATCGCAAAGTAAAACTCCATTTTTACTGCTTGGGTCGTCTTCTACCTCTAAACTTTAACCTAGGGCTTCACATTGAGCGTGATAGAGAAGATTTCAGAGGCTAAAAATTGTAGATTTCATCTTCTCTTGTTAAGAGCTTCATTTTAACTTAGAAATTTTTTTTTTAATTTTCACCATGGATTTTTCATACATTTTGGAAAATCTGATATTTGAGATTTTTGATGAAAAAGCTTAAAGAAAACTCATAATGAAAAGTTTCTTACCAAATAATCTTAGGGAGTTAGATTTTTTATTTTGTAATTTATTTGGAATTTATTTGGATTTTAGTAGAATATCAAATGGATCCATGAGTGAAGAGAAGAAGGTCGTAAGATGATTTTGATGCACGAAGATTTTTTAATTTAAAGGCCCAACACAGTTATAACACTCAAATAGAATAAAGAAAACTGATACAGAAGCGGGCATTTGCTAACCTGGGCGGCGAGATCGAGAGATTAATCCTTACTAGAAATAGGGAATGATTTTACTACTTCACTGCAATAACAATTATGCCAATTATTTGGGAGTTTTATGCCAACTTGAGGTTCACTACTGTGATCACATCCTTGTGAGAAGTAAGCAAGTTGAATTTATTGCAGAAAGGATAAATGCTTTTTATGGGCTGAGGAATGTAGTTCATGACGAATACGCTGCATTTGTGATGACTGATTCATCACTGAATGAAGTGATTGCCTTTCTAACTGATGGAAGATGAGAACAAAGGATTAAAAATAATAAGATAGTTAACTTCTCTGCTTCCATGTTTACTATCAAGTCAAAGGTATGGCACCACTTCATTTCTGCTAAATTACTACCAACAAACCGTCTAGCCAATGTAACAAATGATAGAGTTGTATTGAATTATTGCATTCAGAACAAGAAAGTAATAAATATTGGTGCTCTCATAGTTCATCATGCATGGAGCATAGCTAAGAGCTCTACAGCTAGTGGATTGGGTTACCCTGCCCTGATTTTCACTCTTTGTGAGCAATCAGGAGTAGAGTCCCATAACAATGAGGAAAGACTACAACCACAAATTTCTATTGAGAATCATATGATTCAGAGAGTTGAATCATTTGTTGAATCTAGGGTGGAAGAAGTGATAGACCCTCTTCATCAGCTACAGGGGCATCTACTTCTCTCCCTACTTCACTAGAAAATGTTATGGACCAACTCATAATTCAACAAGTAGATATAGTAAATATTCAGAACCAGATTGGAGAGATTGGAGTGAGAAATGCTTAAAATGATGAGTATCAGCAGAGGAGAATTCAACATGATATAGTTTTTTAGGATGTTATGGTGAGATATCATAGGGGTGAATACAATGTAAAATTTTCTACTTGCCCCAGCTTCACTCTTTATGCTCCTATTCATGAAGAAGAAGAAGAAGAAGAAGATGATGATGATGATGATGATGATGATGATGAGGAGGAGGAGGAGGAAGGCAATGAAGATTGATATCTTCTGGTTAGTTTATTTGTTTGGTTGTTTGTTTGTTTGTTTGTATGTTGTTTGGATGTTATTTGGTAGGCATTTGAAATTACTGTAGTAAAAACTTTTATTGCGTTGTGAACTTAAAATTGTAATAGTAACTGTAGATTTTTGCTTTCCTGCATTTTTAGTAATTTCAATTTTTATTTATGTTTGTACTTCTCAGCAAATTCTTTAGAATATATTATGTCTCACTTAATACTTTAAAACATGTATGTATTTTTAAAGTTAGTACCTACAGTATACTAGAGCCCAGTTTCATAGTCAGAAATCCTCTACAAGTTAGTTTTTATTTTCATGCATTTACTATTTTCTTTCACCAACTAAATTTTGTGCTAGAACATTTTAAAAATACCTAAAAATTTAAGTTTGGAGGGAAGAAAATTTTCCTTTTAAAAAAAAGTCAACTAAATTTTATTTGTCCTTAAGTAACAATATTTTTAAAATTAATTTAACATGACATGGGATATTAAGATTTAACTTAAAATGACTATACTTATGTTTATGAATATTATGGTAAATTTAGGTAAAAAATTTTAATAATGAAGGCAACTTCTAAAGTTAAAGATATTTGGTATGATAAGATAAGACTAAGGTTTTCTATTTAAAGTAAAGGAAATTTTATTTTTAAAGTATTAAGAATGTTAGAGTTTCATGTAAAAAAAGAAAAGAAACATAAAAAAAGAAAAAGAAAAGAAAAGAAAATAAGTGAGGAGAAGCTTGAGGAGATGCCTAATCAAAAATTAGTTTCACTTGAATCAACTTAAGGAAAAAGCTTTATTACATTTTTTAAACTTATATTGGATTATTAGTAGTATTATTAGAAAGTTTTCATAAAGTTCTTTTTCATATGAAGATTCTAAATATCCTTGATATGAAAAATTGCAATTCTTCTTGAAATGAATAGAGATACAGAAATCTTAAAATTGACTACTAAATACTCTTAGACTTAGAATGTGAATCTAAGTTATTAAATGTTTTTTTTTTGTTTTACTATTTTATTTATTGAACTAAAGTATATAAGTTATAAGTTAGTCTCTATCATAAGTCATATGTTTTTATGTAATAAAAGTGCCACTTGAAGACAGGTAACATTTAAGTTTGCGGGATTTTGATACACAAAAATAATATGTAGTTTAAAGTATATATTTTATGCTTATTTTTTGTATTATTGCACTTTTAAGAAAGACATTTTCATGTTTTTTTGCAGGTATATCAATTTTAAATATTTGGAGCAAAAGAGCAAAAAAGGACTAAATTTAAAGTCAAAACAGCGAATTTTTGAATTCTAGTGCAAGATGCGCCAAATTGGCGCATGATGGTCCAGATTGGCGCTAGATGTGTCGGATTGGCATTAGATGTGTCAAAACCCAAAACAACGTGTTCTTCGGCAAACTGACGCATAATGCGCCAGATGTGCCATTTGACAGAGTGTTGGCGCATGATGCGCCAGATGAGCCAGGGATGACTTTTTGCGATTAAGGAGGTTCGAGATGAATTTTGGGCGAATTTTCAAAGGGACACTTGTTCCAAACACCCCTTAATGTAATTCAATGCATCTAGACATTTTGGAAGGTTCTTTTATGAAGGGATATGTGTCTTGGATTAATGAACATGTATTTTGAATTCAAAAGAGTTGACTTTTGGATAGAATTTTGGATGAAATTTTGAATTCTTTTTTGATGGAGTCAGCCTTTGATAAAAGAGACGGAAGTCTAGGGCTTGAACGGAGTGTTTAGAGAGTTGATGTGGCATGAAGGGGCAAAAATGAGAGTTAGAGAGAGAGAGAGAGAAAGTCAAGGGCTTGGAGATTTTTTTCAAGGATTGTAGAAGGAGATGAAAGATGAGAGATTTTTTCTTCATTACACTTCTAAAAGATAATTGAGAGTGCTTGTAAAGAGAGAAAGGCTTAAAGAGAACTTTTAGGGATTCGCTTGTGAAAGATTGTGAGATAACTTGTGTCTTTTATTTCTTTTGTTTTGTAAACTTGTTTTTATATATGAAATTTGTGTTTTATCGTATCCTTCTCATGAATTTTAAGTAATCCTCTTTATCATTCTCCCTACTTTGAGATATGGTTTTGTGAATAATTGATTTTGTTTTATTCAGTTTTAAATGTCAATAATTTGTGATGATTTGAACTCATTTCTTCTTTTACTTTTCGATCTGACCAATTGAAATGTTAAAATGTGTTGAGAAACATATGTTCCGAAAAAGCTATGATTTCTACAACATGGGGAGAATCACATTTGATTTAATGAGAGAGTATTTCATCAATGGAGTTGGGTGCAAATAAATAGAAAAATATACTTTGTTGGATGCAGAATTGGAGATTTTAATGTGACAGATTAAAATCCCCAATTTGATCCAGTTGATTGGAAATTGATGTGAGATTGTTAACCCTCGGATGAGAGAGTAGTGACAGCACTGGATCCTCCAAGCCTAACCACTTGAATTAGATACCAAACTCTGGATTAGTCAATGTTCTTTATGCACTCGGAAGAGGGTAAAAGATAGGATTGCTTTTATTTGACACAAAACAATTTTTATAAATATTTTCAAATAATTTTAATTTCTTCACAATCCATATATTCTTTATAATGATGAACGATGCTCTCTTAAAATTGAACTTTCTGTCACAAAAACTTAGTTTAATTTTCGTAAATTTACTTTTGAAAGTTTAACATTTAGTTTAGTCAACATTATCCTTCAATTGCATTTTAATTAGTTACTTAATATTCAAATTTAGCACTTTACTTTTTATAGTTTCAAAAATTGTACTTTAAATTATAATCTTAAGAACTTATTTATAGGCATTTCCAACTTCTATGTGAGATCGATATCTAGAACTCTATTAGAACCATTTATTACTTAAGCGATACATATACTTACGTTATTTTTTAAGGGGATTTGGCAATTTAAAGATTTTAAAAGATAAAACTATTTTAACTGAAGTTATTTTGTTGGAATTAATTTTACATATTCGGTATTGTATCTTCCGTGTGTATTTTGTAATATTGAAATACATTTACAAAATTAACACACGAAATCCACTCACATCAATACTGTGTACGTAAAAAGCACTCCTTTAAAAGCCACCCAAAACTAGGGCTGTCAAAAAAGCTCGCGTTAAGCTCGTTTGTTAAGTAAACGAGCTGAACACGAACAAGTTTTTAAAGCTCGAATTATAAATGAGCCGAACACGAACAGCTGTTTGTTCACTCGTGTTATACAATAATATATTATATATATCTATACTTAAATCGTAATTGCTCTTGTAGTAATGTGGTTATGTGTTTTGTTTTACATATATTTGATCAAAGTTCGAAGTCAATACTCTACATCTATTTTTTCAATTCAATTTTAACGAGTCACTTCCAAGCCGAACACGAGCACATTTTTCACGAGCAATTTCGAATGAGCCAAAATTCAGCCAAACCTGAGCTCGCTCAAACTCGGCTCATTTACAGCCCTACCCAAAACCTACTGAAAAAAAGCCTTAAAAGAACATCAGCAAGGCCCGTAATGCCACCAC
>NEWO01003246.1:0-14617 GCA_003013225.1 Phalaenopsis aphrodite
AAAAAACACACACAAAACTCAAATAAAACAAAGATACTTAAAGCAAAAAAAATCAAAAAGACACAAAAGGGCACAAAAATGTTAGAGACATCCCACTTTAGCTAAGATGAGTACCATTACCCGTAGTAACCAAAGTATCATCTATCATATTCCTGAGCTCAAGTAAATTTTCATTTTTCTTCTTCCTCCTGGATGTGTAGACCTGTCATTCCTCATTCGATGATTGAATCATTTGATCAGTAGATTTCAAAGATAGTCGGACAGTTGTAGGTCGTTGCACGTCATGATCCCCATGAGTCTGAGTAATAGTAACATCTTTTTGGACCTGATGAGATAGTTGTGAAACAATAGAAGTATTTCCACCTGTATTATCGGTGATAGGTTCTAATACAGGCGGGGTCTGAAAAAATCTCTCTCTCCCACAATAGGAGGTTCCAAAGACGGGAGAGCTACAAGTGAGGACTGAATGATTAACATATTGCCTGCAGAGAAAGTGACGTCTTCCGGGGTATCTTTCTGATGATCAATAGTGTCAAAAAATTGGAGTTGATCAGGAGGAGATGAAATCACAGCCTTTAGCGGGGCAGTTAGCTTTTTTGGTTTGAGGTGGGGGTGTAGATGATGACATTGAGAACTGGAGTGTCTAAACATACGACAGTTCAAACAATACGGCGGAAAAGGCTTGTCGGTCGTTTTTAACTTCGTGATTTGAAAAAGTGATGATTTTGTGATTTTAAAAATAATTTACATATGAATATAGCATTTTTTGTTTTTTTTAAAAAGTAATATTTTAATTTTAAAATAGGTGAGACCAAACGGGTCTCACATTTTAAATAGTTTAGATGATTGAATACAATACTACAAGCAATACACTTATCCCAAATAAATAAATATATCATTTGTAATAGAGATTCAATCACCTAAATTAAAGAATTTGTGACATCTGTATTGATCTGCGAAAATTTTTTAAAAAAGATCAACAAATTCCCCCACCTAACATAAAAAATTAAATAGGGTTTATTTTATCTGAGTTTCATGTTTCGTATAGAGTCAAACCCCTATAGTTAATTACATCTTAAATGATTGGGGTCACTTAAGAAAACTCTCGATTAAGATCAGATGGTTTTACCTTCAAGATTTCAAATTTTAGGTTTTCACGATTGGACATGGAAAAATCAAATGGGAATGACTCAAAATAGGAACAATTATTTAAGGAATCCAAAGGGAAGAAAAATATGGGATATCACAGATCCAGGAAGAATCCCGGTGACTTCTCAACTATCCTATTGTTTGACTTTATGTTTTTGAAATAATGCTCATTTGATATTTCATTCCTGCAAATTATTTAAGATTTAGGACTTATGTTTGCACAATATCAGACTGTACAAATAACCTAAAAAAATGGGAGGATTTACACCGTACCGGACGATAATCTCGGAATCCTAAAGCGTTAGGACTTATAATTACACAACAGGTTCGTGCAAAAAGCCTAAAAGTGAAATGTGAGGGCTTTACGCTGCGCCAGACAAACCACCTCTAAATCATAAGGGTTATTATTTAAACTAAGGAAAGTGTATAGTGTTGTGAAATTGTTTTGCTATTGCAGATTCATCTTGAAGTTGTTCCTCGTCATGCTGCCCACGATGTTTGCTCTAAGCTCTTCATAGTAGCACCTCCTGGTTTAGTTTTGGCTTTGAAAATGCACCTAACCACTAGGTTTTCCTAAAATAAGGCATAATGTGTATCAAAAACATGCAGTATAAGAGAAATGAACTGTATAATGTGCAGTAGAAAGAAAAGGCAATATAACATGCTGAAAGAAGAGTATAACGTGCTAAGAAAAGACAGTATAACATGCTGGGAAAAGTATAACAGACTATGAGAATAATATAACATGCTGTGACATAAAATGTTGTAATGTAAATTAAACCTGTACACCTGGGAGGTTCATTGGTCCTTCAAGTTTAGTTATTATGCGCTGTGTAAAAGGAGAAAGTATGACCTGAAAAAACCTTGAGAGAAACATGTAAATCGTAGAAAAAATACAAACAAACAAAACAAAATACAATATCACATATGAATGACAAAGAATAGGAGATTTATATGTGATATTGAGGATGTCCCCAATCGCCAGGAGGATCTGAGTGTTTGACAAACTCATATCCCGAAGCATTGTGTTTCAGTTTTGATCATGTTAAGACAATAATTTCATTATTTGATTTAATTAAATCAGTCATGAATCACAATCTAGTGCACCCTTTTGCCTAGTGTATTAATTATCTCATGAACTGGGGTCAGATGTCTGGCTTCTTAGGATCATTTGAACATTAAAAGAATGAACTCTCTCAAGGTGTGCTCCTAAGATCTAGGAAGTGTACACTTTAATTTGGGCATGAAGTGTTCTAAAGTGTCCAACTTCAATTAAGTGTCCTTCAACTAATTCTCGAACATATTTAGATCAAGCTTCGCTCTCTATCAGACTCCTAAAACCTAGGGGGTAAACCTATAGTTCTGGCAAAAGGGTTGTGAAGTGTGCTTCAATCCTAGTTAGAGTAATTGGATTTAAGTTTATTCAAAGCTTAAGGGACCTAAGTGCATGTCTACTGATCTTTCAATCAATGTCCTAAATTGTTAACTAAGCTCTTATTTTCGTCCAACCCTCAACTATTATTCTAATTTACAATTTCATATTTCTTATGTAAAAGGAACGGTGAATGATTTGCTATCCTATCCCCTTTTTAGGTTTTATCATATCGAAGATCCAAAGTCTATTTTTAATTTCCTCTCCTTTTCCTTTCCCTCATATTTCTCTTAAGACTATGAATCATTTCTGAATATAATTAAATCGAAAATTCTCATTTTTAACTTCACCGTTAAAAAAAAGAAAAACAAAACTAATGAAAAAAAGGAGACCTATCCATTTTTAAAACCAAGTCAAATCAGTAAAGCTTAAAACGAAATCGCGAATGCATCGGTCTAAAGGCGTTTAAAACTTGTTAAAAAAAATGAATCAATCTCAAACAGGGATTTAAAAGCCTCAAAATGTAACTTAAATCTTACTAAATAAGGCATCTATATCCTTGAATCAATCCAAGAAGGATTTATATTCTCACATTTCATAAATGGATCAATGCATGACACTTTTTTGAATTTCCAAACCTCTTTATGAATTCAATTTATATCAAATTTACAATTTCTTGAAACAAAGTTTCAAAAACTTTTCATATGTCACAAAGCAAAAGAGAATAATCCATAGAGAATGAATTTCCAAATTTTCAAAAGTTATGCCAATACCAATTCCATTCAACTCCATCTTTAATCAAAAGCTCTTTTCTTTCATTCATTTTTTTTTTTATCTCATAAACATGAACTTATCCATATAAGTGTCCAAGGTAATAGAGAGAAACAACCACTAGCTCAATCTATTCCACCAAGAGATCACAAATTAAAGCTTACGGGTAAGACAATAAGAGAGGGGAGAGCTCACGGGTAAGGCCCATAAAAGGGATAGAACCACCACAAAACAGCCACCAAACAACTCACGGCCAAGCATGACAAAGGGAGCAAAACAGCCCAAAAACCAGCCCCCAAACAACTTAGAGCAACTCACGGGTAAGGGAAAAGAAGAAGGCCACAAAGGCAACCAACGCCAAGTAAGGCCCAAGGCCAAAGACAACAACCATCCCTACCAAAGCAGCCTCAAAGCAAAAGAGGAGAACCCCAAATCGAGCCTAGCAAAAGGGCAACCCGAACCCAGCACAAAGGGGCAAACCAAATCTAAGAAATGATCCAAACAGTAAAGGATTCCCGCTAACATAAATCACCAAAAGGAGCCCAAACCGAGCCCAAGAAAAGGGGACAACCGAGCCCAACACAAGGGGCAAACCGAATCCAGCCAGAGGGAGCAAAATAGAGAAGTATTCCAAGCATAAATCTAATTTCGAAAAGAGCTCAAACCAAGCCCACCAAATGGGCTAAAAATTAACATAAAAATTTCAACTAAATTCAACCTAGAAGAAAGCTAAAACCGAGCATAGCAAAAGGGGCAAATCCAAGCAGCATAGAGGCTAACCCAAGCTCAGTAAAGAAGCAAAACAAATGAAAGTATTTCCCGCCAACATTTAATCCAAAAGAAGTTAAATTCGACCTCACTAAATGAGCTAAAACAGGGCCATAAAATCAGATTTCATAAAGCCACAACTGAGCCCAAGAAAAAGGGCAAAACCGAGTCCAATGCATGGGGCAAAACAAGAAGCATGATTCCAATTCAATCCAAAAGAAAAATCCAAGACCGAGACCACCAAATGGGCCAAAGGAGAACATATTTTCCAGCATTTATTGTAAGCATGAATATGAACAATAAAAGTTTCGATAATTTCATTCCAACAAGAATTTGAACAAGGGTGGCAGCAAGAGGAACATGAAATGATCCCTAAACATATTTTTTTTAACTCATGAAATGATTTCCAACATGTATTCCAACAAGGGACAACAAGAGAAGCAAGAGTGAGCCCCTAAATATATTTTTTTATCTCATAAAACAATTTCCAACACGCATTCTAGCAAGGGGCAGCAATAGAAGCAAGAATGAGCCCCTCAAATACATTTTTTCATCTCATAAAACAATTTCCTACACGCATTCTAGCAAGGGGCAGCAATAGAAGCAAGAATGAGCCCCCCAAATACATTTTTTCATCTCATAAAACAATTTCCAACATGCATTCTAGCAAGGGGTAGCGATAGAAGCAATAGTAAGTCGCCAAACATATTTTTTTCATAGACATTTATGAAGGAATAAAAATGTATTTCTAGACTACTCTAGCCATGACTTCAAATGTTTCAAGCAAAAGAAAAGTAGAGGTGATCCATATATACATGCTTCATTTATCACCACCCTAAGCCAATATTCATGCTTAAACTTCAAAATAAGCTTCCATACTTCATGCCATCCGAAATAATACAAAATAGAGGAGAGGAGAGAATACATTTTTTTTATGCAAACTTAAAGCAAAGAGAGAATAAGACAATTTTGAGAAAACCACTCCAATAATAGCCTACAAAAACTCCTCACGATTTTCAGCCCGCGGTTTGACAAATCTAAGCTTTGAGACCCTCGAACAACAGAGGGGAAAAAGATCTCCTCTCGAAGAAGAACACAGAAGGAGGTAACTTTCTTAACTGCGAAGAATGGAAGCTGAAAAAACCAAGTCCTTCTAAAATCTCCCCTCTCAAAAGAAACCCTTTTTTTTTTTTAGTCAAGAGGAAAAGACATAAGTACCACCACCTCCCAAAATTTCCCTGTGAGCTAATCGCCAAAGAAACGAAAAAAAAAGAAAAGCCTCACGTTCGCCGCCCTAGCCAACCAATCGAAAAAGGGGGAAGGAAACGACATCATAACAAGGAGAGCGTACAGCCTCGAGGAGGAGAAACTTTGGCCAGCACATCTCCTTACGATTGAAGAGTCGAACAGCTGCTGTGCCAATAGAGAAGGAGAAGAGACGAAAGAGGAAGAGCGTCGCCGCGTGGATCCACCGTGGAAGCTAGGGCACGAGCGAGGAGGAGCGGGACGAGCGCTTCACCTGTTCGAACCCGTGAATGGGTCGAACATATGGTGAAGGGTGCGGGTGATAGCCTAAATAGAGTTAGGTTTTAATATAATTATAATTTAGGGGTAAAGAATTATAAAAAGCATTTAATATTTTGGAAAAATAAAAATTGAATTTGTGTTTTATTCGTGCGTCGTAACATATCGAATATGAATGTCTCTTTTAGGTATTTTCAACATTCTGGACGCGCTGACGCAATCCGTTTCGTCGTCTGAGTTCATTTTGATGAATTTATCGATTTGTGTGTCAATTTTCTCGTGTAAAAAATATGACAATATGAGTGTCATTTCCTACCAAAATTGGTGTCTCGGACGCGTTGGCGCAGTTCCTTTTGTTGTCGGAGGTCGTCCGGAGAAGTTCGCATTTTCACCCATCCTTTAAGATCAATTGAAGACCGTCCTCTTGCAATTTTGTGAATTTTGTGCATTTGGTGTGTGTATGTGACGAAAAAGTCGTGACGGTGTTTTCCTAGGGCCTGAAATCCTATTGGGAACTTCTCGCTGAGTCTCCACATAATAGCCCTTAACTTGCTCGTACATAAGACGATGGTTTTGGGCCATAAATGTTAGACATCACAGGAAAAATAGGAAGTGTCTGGAATTTCTAAAAGGGTGGGTTCCAATGTTGGTTTTCTAAGATAGTCAGTAGGAAACTCCTAGAGCTAGATCCTAGGCTCCATGGAGAAGGAAAGACCTCACAAAAATGAGGTCAACAAATGGACCCCCAATAGTTGGGGTGTGTTGACCAAGCACACCGCGCGTATTGCTGTTGACCGAATAGAGCAACAAACCAATGATTGATTAAGAAGACTGATCAAAGTTAGAACTTGATATGAAATTGAATTTGAGTTGGGTTCCCAATCGGGAACCCACAACTCGAGAAAGATTTTGCGAATGCATGAGTTGGGTCTTCCGCTAGAGAGTTAACAAGCAAATTTTGAATCATAAAGTTTCGAGGAAACAAGATTTCAGCTGGGGATATGCGAATGATTTCCAAATTATTGAATTTCAGGTATTTTGAAAGATGGAAATCAGAAATTGGGTACCAACCTCGGAATGATAGTTAAATTTTGAAAGATTGCGATAGGAGGGACTTCTAAAACAACGCGATATCAGATGCACTGATCCTTGACCTCTAAAGTTGATATTATATAAAAACATATCACTACATTGGGAAGGAATGCTCAAAAACTCACATCCAACCCAAGAGGTAGCAGAAAAGATCAGATTGAGAAGGAAAGCTCAGAGATTCACATCCAACTCAAGAGCTGATCAAGGGTAATCAGAATTTGGGTATTGTCCCCGAACTGAGAATTGAAATTATTCTAAAATATGTTGAGTGTTGAGTGCTGGAAAATGATACGATTGAAATTATCCCAAATATGCTGAGTGTTGAGTGCTGAGAAAGGATTAAGATTAAAATTATTCTAAATATGTTGAGTGCTGAGTGTTGAGAAAGGATAATAATTAAACCTGTTACAAATATGCTGAGAAAGAATATAACTAAGTCTATTCCAAATGTGCTGAGTGCTGAGAAAGGACTAGGATTGAACCTATTACAAATATGTTGAGAAAGAATAGAACTAAGTCTATTCCAAATGTGCTGATTGTTGAGTGCTGAGTACTGAGTGTTGAGAAAGAATAAGACTGAACATATCCCAAATGTGTTGAGTGCTGAGAAAGAATAGGACTGAACCTATTCTAAATGTGCCGAGTGCTGAGTGTTGAGGCGATTTGGAGACTCGTGAAATTGTAAAATTGTGGAGATTTATGAAGATTGTAAAATTGTGGAGAATTTGCAGAGATTTGTGAATGCAGAGATTGTGAAAATTTGCAGAGATTTGTAAATGATTTGTTGGGATTGTGAATGCAGGGATTTGCAGAGGTTTGTGAAATTCTTATGGAACTTTTGAAATTTAGAGGAGTTGTGAAAAAAATGCATTTAGTAATTTATGCAGTGTAGAATTTGGTGAAAGTTTATGTGGATGTTGCAAATATATGGATATTTGTGAAGAATTATGGAGCTTATGAAAGTTCTGAAAAAAAAATGCACATTGGGAAAGAATGTTGGAGGTTCATATATTAATCTCAAGAGGTAAACAAAAGAATCGGCATGAGAAAGAATGTCGGAGATTCGCATCCAACCCCAAAGCTGATCGAAGAATTATTCCTGTGGGAAGAGATGCGGCTCTATATTTATAGAACCGACCAAACCTCATATGCACCAGATAAGGGTCTGAGAAGAGTGTGGTTCTATAGAGCTAGCTAATCTCTTCCACAGGAGGAAAATGACTCAGTTTTAGACAAGTGCAACATCTGTGTTTTCTAAGAACGATGTATTGTCTTTGAAACTCTTGGATGTATAGTACTTATCGAGGTACCATCCGTTGACGGAGGCATGTGTAGAAGTAACTCATTCTTTAAGATACTTTCAGAATTATAATGTCTTAAGTACAGATAAATATGTGCTAGTTCTAAGGGCGTCACAGCTCGAGGGGCTGCAACCTTGTACCGTCGCTGTAGTAGATGTTATCATTTATTCATCACTGATTTTGTGTAAATAATGTCCATGTTGTTTTGAGGAATCGTCTTGACATTCTGGAATTGATGTCGAGGTTGAATCTTCTGGGCACTGAAAGATATGACTTCAGGGTAAAATTTCATTAATTGTTAATAACATAGCCTTTTGCTTTAGTTTTTTTTCTTTCTGGGCTAAGCAAATCTCAGAAATTTTGCTCATGTGATTACAACATTTTTCATCTCCCAAGGATATTTCCGAGCCAATTAATAGCCGACCAAAAGACAAGATCACTGAGCATTTTCTGAGTATAATATCAAACGAATTTCCTTAAGAGAGCATTTCAAGTCTCATTAATTAGGGGAAACACAGACACCAATTTTTGATTATATATCCACCTCAAGCTTTTTCTCATGGAGACTTTTCTTCTCTTTTTTTTTTTTTATTCTCCTTTCTTCTTCTTTTTTATTGAGAATTAATATATCTGGTAGTGCATGATTTAAAGATTTTGAATGTTTGAATTTAGACACCAATTTTTGATTATATGCTCACCTCAAGCTTCTTCTCAGGAGATTTTTCACTTTTTTTTTGCTCCGTTTGTTTTCTGAGAATTACTATATCTGGCGGGATATATGTTAAACATTTTGAATGTTCAAACTCCCCTAACTAATAATCCTCAAATATTTCTTAAGGCGAATTTTAGGATATTATAACTCGTTCGAAAGTCAGGACCCAGTCACATGGCAGGAAATTAAAAGACTCGTGATATCCTGAGTCAATTACTCGTATTTCAACCACACTATCTTATTTTGAAATCAACTTAGGACCCAACCTGAATTCCTTAAAGTGGATGACTAAGTTATTATGATATTAATTTCATTCTCTCCTGAATTCATATTCGTATTAAAATATCCAGAAAATTTTCTTTTGGGATGCCGAGCCTTTCAAGTATTAAACAATTTTGAACAACAACAAACTTTCTTTTATTTCATTCATTACAGTGGGAGAGATGAGACAAACAAATATTGATACCACTAATAGCCCTTTCGACAATAAAAGTGGTACAATAGTAATCCAAAGAAGTTACATTTCTCGAAAGCTGCACTGAAGTTAATAAGAACATTGGGATCGACCGAAATCATATTGACAAAACTTTTTTTCAGGTTCTTTTCAAATACTCTTCCGGGATCACTATGCTCCCATTATTGAAGTTCTTTTCGAGCCACTCTTTAAAATTGATACAACCCTCTATGGTGTGACCAAACATTCTATGACAAGGGCAATATCTAGGGTGATCCTTCTAATCGACCTCATCTGGTTTCTTCGGCTCTGGCAACCTGAATTCAGGTCTCTTGATTAAATTTCTGAACATCTTCCCCACTGCATCATCTTTGAAGGAGTAGATTCTGCTCAATCGATTCATCATGATCAGACCCTGTCCCATATTCGTGCTGTAGGATCTCTGCTGAAACTGTCGCTGACCATAATGCTGATAAATTTGTTGATTTTGCTGGGAATGTTGTTGATTATTGTGTTGCGGACGTTGGTAACTCTGCTGAGGCTGTTCAACTTTAATCTGAATTGACTGCTTACATCTGTCCACTGTCGCCACTGTCGCCACTGTCCCAGTTTTCTTTTCAAATGTCTTCATCGGCTTTGACTTCTCATTCTTTTCCATAAATCCAAATTGCTTAACCTCTTCCTGCGGACCTGCAGCTTTGCTTAGCAACTTTTCAAATGTTATGATAGTGAATCCTTTAAGCATGAAAGCAACTGGACCATGTATGTTTTTGAGCAGAATTCCAATTGCATGTTGTTCTTGTAACTGTGGCTCGCACTTCATGCTTAGGTTCCTCCATCGCAAAATGTAGTAGACTAATGTCTCATTTGGTTTCTGTCGCTCGACTACAAGATCACAAATGGTGATATGGTGCTGAGCTCCAGCAAACCTCTTGATAAATAAATCATCTAGTTCTGCAAAAGTCTTAATTGAGCCATTAGGCAATTCAACGTACCAATCAAAAGCAACACCTGAAAGACTATTCACAAACTGTCGGCAGATCAATGCTTCATTACCCCCCGCGTTGCAGCAACTTACCCGGAAGTGTGCAACATGCTGACGAGGGTTTCCTGTTCCATCGAATATTTTAAAGGTTGGTGACACAAAACCCTTTGGATACTGAACCAAATCGAACTCTTCTGGATATGACCTTCCTCTTAGAACTGATGATCCTCCTTTGGATTGAGCTAAAGCCTTTTGTATCTGTGTTTTCACTATTTGCTGGATATTCTTTTCTGGTATTAGAATCTGAACTGGTTTTGTTTTTGGTGGATTATTCCTGCTAGAAGGGCCAGGGTCATTTCTTCCTTCTGAAATGGGTACATCTTCTGCCCGATTCACTTCCGGGGATATAGTTAACGGAGATTGTGGCTGACTTTGCGGTATAGCGACAACAGCCATCGTCTCCTCCAACTTTTTTGCCATCTCATCCATCTGCTCATCTCGTATTTGAATCTCCCTTCGCAATTTATCATGGGTGCTCGCCTCTGCAGGCTGCAGAGCATCACGTGATGATGAAAAAGTTCGGGTTTCAACAACGAGAATGTCTGCATATCCCTCTTCCATACTATCCATCAGACTCGAATCTTCATTTTCATTATTATTTCGTTGTTCTTTTGAGAGCTCTGCAATATCAAGCCTGAGTTTCTCCAGTATTCCTTCAATTGAGTCTCCTTTAATCACTTTAAGATCAACTGATGGACCCGGGTGAACTTCTGTACTTGTGTTAGATTATGGTGTGACAACTTCCATTTTTGACTTGGGCTCTTCCTTGGGGTGAGAGCTTCTTGCACTTGCTGATGACACCTGCAGCGCCCTTAGGCCTCCAAACCCTCCCTTGAGGTACTGACGACCAGAGACGAGGTGTCTTGTTGATGGCATTAATACAGCGAAGGGAAGTAGCGACCCTAGTGCACAGATCAGATGCAACAGTAGGCAATCTCTTACCACCCCTTAAGGGCGATGATCTTGATCCTGATCGTAATTTATATGATTTTTGTTTTGTAGTATTGAATCTGGTAGTAGCAGCGTTGGTGATTATTCAATCTCCTAATCGGAGTTTGGCAGAAATACGTGGTGGTGGCACCACTTTAGGCTTCTTGGTGGGTCTACGAGGTTGTCGAATAGATTCACATTCATCTAATATCCGTCTCTTCATTTGAGGGGATACAACACAACCCATCCTTCTTAAGATCTCAGCAACTGAGCAGTTCTCCTGTCGTGCTATACTTTCAAAGAAGAAGCAGATTTGGGTAAGAGACTCAGACTTTTTTCTCTTTTCTCCTTGATAACGAGGTGGTAACGACAATCTGACAGCAATTTTATGAATAATTTATTTTCCATTGGTGGCAGACAAACGATGAAACCTGCTCCCCTTGAGGTGAAGGGAAGTTCCCATTAACTCAGCTTCAAGCAAAGAAGTTGCCTGTCCTGAATCTAGCTTGGCTACTTGTGCTCTTTGAGCCCTCAATTCCCTCCTCCTGCGGTTACTTCTTTGGGAACGCGTCAGTGGCGTGGACTTAGAAGAAGAGCCAACTTCGAATGCAGAGTACAGAGGGACAAAAACATTCATCGAATCGTCTTTATACAAAATTCCCTTTACTTTAGTTGACAAAAAGGCTAGTTGGCGGCAGTAGGAACCTTGCTAGCAGCAGCGAGAACATTACTGATCTTCTCCTTATTGAGGGACGGGAAATCATGGTTACTGTTTAAGTCGAACCTAGAGGACGGTTCCTGAATATCTGAAGCATCCATTTTTGTTATCACATGAGGTGTTTTTCCAAGTAGTACTTCAAATTCCTTAAGTTCGGACCCAAACTGAATCGTAGAAGCAATGTGACGGGCATTCTTATCAGTGGACACGTTGAACAGGAAAGTCAGGCTTGGCGACGACATTATTCTTGTTCATTGTAGATTTCTGAGTGTCAGTACCTTTCAAGACCTTGTAGTTTCAGCGGCAGTACTAAGGTTAATGCACGTGTCTTATGAACCGGGTATCCTTTAAAATTTATCCATGTGATTTTTGTCACACATTTGTCATTTGTTTTGGTATTGGGCTTTGAGATTTAGACATTGTTGAGGAAAGTTGGAAGGGAATTTGACGCGACTTGAAGAAAAGGACAAGCAAATTTCAGAAGAGTAGTGAAGCGATTATGAGGCATAGGAGCTAGCCCAGAATAAGAAATGATTTATTCCACATTGGACCCACCCTGACCTTAACACACCACACCTATTAGGGGTCCAACCCACTAACCCTAGGGGTTCCTGGACCTTTCCGCTTAAGGATGGTTAAGCAGGCGGTCCTGGACTCTAAGAGGAGTTGACTGTACTGACTCAAATAAGAAATGAGCGCAGTAAGTCAACGGAAGAATGGTATTCTAGCCCACGAGGGACATGGACACACCACCGATTTATGAAAACATAACCACCTGATCAAAGATGGAGAGAGGAACCAGTCCCCAGCGGATTCGCCAGAATTTGTCGGCCGTTTTAACTTCGTGACTTGAAAAAGTGATGATTTTGTGATTTTGAAAATAATTTAAATATGAATATAACTTTTTTTTTATTTTTAAAAGTAACATTTTAATTTTAAAATAGGTGAGACCAAACGTGTCTCACATTTTAAATAGTTTAGATGATTGAATACAATACTACAGGTAATACACTTATCCCGAAAAAAAAATATGTCACTTGTAATAGAGATTCAATCACCTAGACTAAAGAATTTGTGACATTCTTTTTTATCTGCGAAATATTTTTATAAAAAGACCATCAAGTTCCCTTACCTAACATAAAAATTTAAATAGAGTTTATTTTATCTGGGTTCCAGGTTCCCTATAGAGGCAAACCCATATAGTTAATTACATCTTAAATAACTGGGGTCACTTAAGAAAACTCTCGATTAAGATCAGATGGTTTTTGCTTTCAAGATTTCAAAGTTTAAGTTTTCACGATTGGACATGGGAAAATCAAATGGAAATGACTCAAAATATGAACAATTATTTAAGGAATCCAAAGGGAAGAAAAGTATGGGATATCACAGATCCGGGGAAACCCCGATGAACTCCCAACTATCCTATTGTTTGGCTTTATGTCTTTTGAATCGATTTAATTTGATATTTCAATCCTGCAAATTATTTATGATTTAGAACTTATGTTTATACAATATCGAACAGTGCAGATAACCTAAAAAGATAGGAGGATTTACACCGTACCGCACGATAACCTCGGAATTCTTAAGTGTTATGACTTATAATTGCACAACAGAGTTGTGCAAAAAGCCTAAAGGGTGATCTTATGTGTTTTAATTTAAACTAAAGAGGGTGATCGGTGATGTGAAAATCTTATGATGTTGCAGGTCCACCTTGAAATTGTTCCTCGTCGTGCTGCCCACGATGTTCGCTCCAAGCTCCTCGTAGTGACACCTCCTGGTTTAGTGTTATTCCTATACAATCACTAAGAACTAAACATGCAGTATAAAAGAAATGAACAATATAGTGTATAGTAGAAAGAAAAGACAGTATAACATGCTGAAAGAAGATTATAACGTGCTAAAAAAGGCAGTATAACAGACTATGAAAATAATATAACATGCTGTAAGATAAAATGTTGTAATGTAAATTAAACTTGTACACCTGGGAGGTTCAGTGCTCTTTTAAGTTTAGCTATTATGCGCTGTGTAAAAGGAGAAAATATGACCTGAAAAAGACTTGAGAAAAACAGGTAAATCGTAGGAAAAAGACAAACAAACAAAACAAAATACAATATCACATATGAATGACCAAGAATAGGAGATATATATGTGATATTAGGGATGTCCCCAATCGTTAGGAGGATCTAAGTGTAAGACAAAATCAAATTTCGAAGCATTGGGTTTCAGTTTTGGTCAAGTTAAGACAAGAATTTCATTATTTGATTTAATTAAATCAGTCATGAATCACAATCTAGTGCACCCTCGTACCTAGTGTTCTAATTATCTCATGAATTTGGGTTAGATGTCTGGTTTCTTAGGATCATTTGAACATTAAAAAAATGAACTCTCTCAAGGTGTGCTCCTAAGATTTAGGAAGCCTACACTTTAATTTGGGCATGAAGTGTTCTAAAGTATCTAACTTCAATTAAGTGTCCTTCAACTAATCCTCGAACATATTTAGATCAAACTTAGTTCACTATCAGACTCCTAAAACCTAGGGGGTGAATCTATAGTTCTGGCAAAAGGGTTGTGAAGTGTGCTTCAATCCTAGTTAGAGCAATTGAATTTAAGTTTATTCAAAGCTTAAGAGACCTAAGTGCAAGTCTGCTGATCTTTCAATCCATGTCATTAATTGTTATCTAAGCTCTTATTTTCTTCCAACCCTCAACTATTATTCCAATTTACAATTTCATCTTTCTTATGTAAAAGGAACGGTGAATTATTTGTTATCCCATCCCCTCT
>NEWO01003247.1:8806-19730 GCA_003013225.1 Phalaenopsis aphrodite
ATTTGTTTTCAATGGAGCAAACACTTGAACTCTATTTCAGAGTTCTAATACAAACGCTTCTGGGCAATGTGTTAAAATTTGAACAAATTGACCATTAGTCTCACTTCTCCCCGTGTAAATTTACGTTTTGTGTTTTATTGCATGTTTGTGAAAAGTTGTAAGCTTGTTTTGTTTTTTCTGCTTGGTCTAAGCTACACTCACTTTCTTACTTTTTTTTTCGGATTTGTTGAAAAGATTACTGCTAAATTTTTAAGGCAGTGCTTATCTAATAAAACATACTCTCTGTAGCAAAGTTAAAAAAAATTGCAATTAAATCCTTGATGTATTACCTTGGAGGCTAAAAAAGGGGATGTTTTATTGTTTTAATGTTTACAAAAAAAGTATTTACAAAAATTTTGCCGAGTACTTTTAGAAAAAGTCTTACTACAGCAATTCCACCAAATTATTGGATTGACATGTGCTGTTTCATTATAGAATGGAATAAAAAACCATTTTACTTGTCAAGTGCTGTTTGATTCTGCTTGATACAAAAAAGGTTGGTTTGGTAGTGTGTTTATTTTGAATTGCATTTTACATTCACAAAACGAGATGTACCACAAGCTTTTATGAAAGTAAATATTTGCAAAAACTTGCGTGATTAACCAGCTTTTCTGAAAATATTAATAGCCAAATTATCCATATATTTTTTTCTTACACCATAGTATAACTTAGAAGAGTTTTAAACATATTGTTGTAAAAATTAATAGAGTTGGAGATATAATTATAGCCCTTAAGATTATTATTGATACTAAGATTTTTAATATTATAAGTGCTTATGCTCCTCAAGTAGGTTTAGATATAGGTTCTAAAGATAAATTCTGAAATGATTTAGAAGAATTAATACAAATGACATCTTGAAGAAAGAATTTTTATTGAAGGAGATTTAAATAGGCATGCTAATAGAGTGGTAGAAGATTTCAGAAATATTCATGGTGACTACGGTTTTGAAGTGACTATTGAAGAAGGCAGAGTCATTTTAAATTTTGCTTTAGCGTATGATTTTGTTATTACTATTACTTTATTCAAAAAAAGGGATAAACATCTAATTACTTATAAGAATAGATCTCATAAAACACATTGATTATTTTCTTATGAGAAGAAGAGATCTTCGGGATTGTAAAGATTGTAAGGTTATTCCAAATGAGAATTTAAGTACCCAACATCGACAATTAGTTCTAGTTTCTAAGATAAAGAGTTGTAAAATAAAAATACTAGAGCTCATCATCGTAGGATTAGATGAGGGAACCTAAATACACAATTAAAATTATATTTATGAGTAAAATTCAAGATTTCAAAATTTGGATTGTTCATGAAGAAGCAAATGTTATGTGGGATAAAGTAGCAAACACTATTAAACAAATAACAAAAGATGTACTCGGAGAATCAAAAGAAAAGAAATTTCACAAATAAAAATAGTTGGTGGTGGAATAATAATGTGAAAGAAAAGATAAAATATAAGAATTTGTGTTATAAAAGTTGGTTTAAATGTAAAATCTTAGAGAAGTAGGAAAAATATCAAACGACTCACAGAGAATTTAAAAGAATAATCTGTGACGCTAAAAAGTCTGTTTTTAATGATCTTTATAACAGATTAGATACTAAGAAAGATGAATAATATATGTATAAACTACCCAAGCAAAGAGAAAAGAAAAGTAAAGATTTAACTCAAATAAAGTGTTTTAAAGATGAAAAACAAAAAGCGCTTTTCTTAGAAAAAGATATTCAATATAGGTGGGTAAGTTATTTTGCTAAATTTTTTAATGAAATTTTTAAAAATATAATCAACCTTAGTGATCTTAATATCGTTAATAATAATAAAATGTTTCATTTTTACCGTCGCATTAGTAAAAAAGAAGTTGAGGAGGCTTTAAAGAAAACAAAGGGTGGAAAGTCTGTAGGACCTGATGATATCCCAATTGAACTGTGGAAATATTTAGGAGATTTGGGAGTTTCTTGGCTTACTAAACTCTTTAACATTATTTTAAAAACTAAAAAGATGCCTGAGGAGTGGAGGAAGAGTATTTTCGTCCCGATTTTTAAGAATAAAGAGGATGCTCAAGAGTGTGCAAATTATAGAGAAATTAAGTTGATGTGTCATATTTTAAAATTATTGGAGAGGGTAATTGAACATAGGTTAACACATATTACAAAGATTTCTCATAATCAATTTGGATTTATGTCGGACAGGTCTACTATGGAAGCTATACATTTATTGAGAGGTTTGATGGAGAAGCTCGGAGATGATAAGGAGGATCTACATTTCTTTTTTAATGATTTAGAAAAAGCATACAATAATGTTCCAAGAGATATCCTTTGGAGAGTTCTTGAGAAGAAAGGTGTTGTATGACTTATATTCAAGTCATTAAAGATATGTATACTAGAGTTGTTACTTGTGTTCGAAATGAAGGAGGATTGATCAAGTATTTTCTTATTTCTGTTGGATTACATCAGGGATCGACTTTAACCCCATATCGTTTTTCTTTAGTTATGGATGGTCTTACTGAATATTTATTGGAGGATGTACCTTGGTGTATGCTTTTTGCTGAATATATCCTTCTCGCGGATAAGACGAGAGAAAAGACCCAGGAAAAACTTGAATTATGGAAGTCTACATTGGATTCTGAAGGCCTTCATTTGAGTAGAACTAAAACTAAATACATGGAATGTAATTTTAGTAGTAGTAGCTCTAGTGACAATGTGGGTGATCAAATTATTAGAAGGTGTGAACGATTTAGATATGTCGGGTCTATTGTTCAAAGAGATGGTGATATAGATGGGGATGTTAATATCAGAATTCAAGTTGGTTGGTTGAAATGGGGGAATGCTTCAAGCCTTTTGTGTGATAGAAAAGTGCCGCTCAGACTGAAAGGAAAATTTTATAAGATGGTGGTGAGACCTGCAATGCTCTATAACGCTGAATGTTGGCCTTTAAAAGAGAAGCATAATTCTAAGTTAAGTGTTGCCAAGATGAGAATGATTAGGTGAATGAGTGGCTTTACACTTAGAGACAAATTGTGAAATGATTATATCCGTGATAGGGGTTGGTGTAGCTCCAATGACGGACAAAATTGGAGAGAGTCGTCTTAGATGGTTTGAACACATTAAACGTCGACCATCTGATGATCTGATTAGGAGAGTAGATGTTTAGATTCAACTTATGTTAAGAAAGGCAGAGTTAGACCTAGGAAAACTTGGGCTTACTGTATAAAATTGATACTAATTTATTAGAACTAAATGAAAATATGACACTAAATAGGATGTAATGGAGAAAAAAGATTCATGTAGCCGACCCTACATAGTGGGATTAGGGCTTTGTTATTGTTGTTGTTGTTGTTACACCATATTATAACTTGCTTATGTTTCATATTGATTCTTTTCAACTTTCTTTATTCTGGAAGCCTTGATTTTCTAGAAGCTGATAAATTTTAATTTCATCTATCCTTTCTTCTCTTTTTCCATTCTGTCCTTACCTTCTCTATCATCTCTTACATTAAGATAGTCATGCTTTCCAAGTATGCCATAGACATTTTCTATGGTGATTCTACAGGTTGAAGTCCAGCTACGTAATGAAGATCTGAGGGTCGATACTTACAGATCCGGTGGAAGCGGCGGCCAGTCCGTAAACACGACAAACAGTGCTGTTCGGATCACCCATATTCCAACTGGAATTGCCGTGGCAATACAAGATGAAAGGTCACAACACATGGTATTCAGCAAAACTTTTCATTTTTTTTTCAGAATTAATAGCAAAATCTGGGTTTTTATGATGGCATTCAGAAAAATATTCATTTTCTTTTAAACTTCATGGCAAATTTTGGGTTTTTATGATTGGCATTCAGCAAAAGGCGTTCGGGAAAATTTTCATTTTCTTCAGATTTCATTGCAAAATTTGTGTTTTTATGATCCTTAAATAATTACTTATTTCATCTCTCCTCAACTAATTACCTGTACATAATCTTATCTCGTCATAGAATAAGGCTAAAGCACTCAAAGTGCTAAGAGCCAGACTGTATGAAATTGAAAGGTCCAGACTTCACATGAACCGTTCGAAGCTTCGCTCAGAGCAGGCGAGTGCCCGTTTATTCCTCGCGAGCTTCTCGTCGCACTATCATGGGCTAAAATATTTTCCATTTTGCTCTTCGAACAGATTGGAAGCGGCGATCGATCGGAGCGGATTCGAACGTATAATTTCCCACAGGGACGAGTCACAGATCATCGAGTTGGGATCACTCACCATGCTATTGAGGATGTCATGGAAGGTGAGAGCTTAGATGTTTTCGTAGACGCCCTTCTCTTGCAGGAAGAGATGGACGCCATTGCCACCTTCAGCGCCTAATCAGCTTTTTGTGGTATGCTATGTGAAATATATTGCAAAGTTTGTTCTATTTTATTGGTTTTATATGTATATTAATCTTATACACTTTCCAAATTATATACTAGTTATTCAAAGTTTTGTATTGGATTATATACTGGTTATGAAATAATTTGGTTAGTTTAGCTGTATAGCGTTCCTTTTTTTGTGCTCTTTGAGCTTGATATGGACCGTAGGATCATATCTGAGAGATTACTCTAGATCAAGCTGAGAGTGTAGTGTATTAAATAAAGAGAAAGCAGCCATCAAATTGGGGGTATCAGTGTTGAGAGTATTGGAGTGGCGGAGGAAGAGGAAGAAGATGAAGAAAAATAAGGAAGAAGACAAAGAAGGTTGTAGGAAGTAAACCCTCTTTATCATATTTCTTTAGAGCTCCTCACATCAAGGAAAACCAAGCTTTTTTCAGCAAGGAGGAGGAAGGAGCTCCAGGCTATCTCTCTAAGAAGAAGATGACCAGCCTCCAAGCTCTCCAAAAATGTGCTTTTCGAGGAGCCCTAGGGAGATAAGCCAACTAGCCCAAAATTTCTTTTTTTTACCTAAAAATGGTATGCATTCTCATCTAAGAAGTTTCCGAAAGGGGTTTAATACTCTTTTTGTCTCCCCCCAAAGCAAATCTTCACATAATCCCATGAAATCCCACTTTTTGGCTACCTAGGGCAGGTGCCGTGGTCAAAATCGTTAAAATCACGGCTGAGAAATAGGGGCAGAAAATGGCTTGGTACTTAGGCGTCGTGGTCCGGGTGCCTAAGCGCTAGGCCTGACGCTTGGTGCCTGGCTTCTAGGTGCTGGGGTTGGCGACTAATTTCTCTGAGCTCGGAAAATGTTACTTTAAGGCAATTTGGGCGCCAACAAGCTGGCACCTACTTGTAGTGCTCTCTGTTTGGGCGCTCCGAGGGGTGTTTTGGGAGCCTAAGCGTTTATGACCGGTGCCTAGACCCTAATAAGTTGGCGCTTTCCAAAGCCTTGGTTTGGAGGCACCAGATGGTGATTTTGGGTGCCCAGGCGCCGCTCTGGCCCGAAAACCATATTCTCGTTTAGATCATTTGACGGAGGGTTTCTTCAATATGTAAGTTATGGGAGACCCAATATGACTGAAATATGGTCTCATGACTCCAAAAATGAATATTTTTATCGATCGTTCATCAAGGAATTCGTTGTCGGCGGTTGCCCTGGACCACAACACGGGTAAGACATTCTAAACCATAATCTTTTAGAAAACGCCTACGGGAGGCTTTGACGGGTTCCTTTGACCATAGGAGACTTCATATGAATGTCATGGTCTCTAAACACCTAAATGGACATCAATCACGTCATGTATGATGCCACCTAACAATGGATTCTCCCGGGCCAGGTTAAATCATCGTAAACCGCCAGGGGGTTTTGATGGATGTCTTGAGCTACGAGATACTATGAATGAATAGTAAATGGTCACGATCCATTCAAGTGGATATCCTATACATTTGATCAAAAATTGACACCAACAGTCGCGTGAAGGAAATTTTTCTTTAAACATGAAAGCTTGGATTTTCGTTGAATTCTTCAAGTTTTAAAAAGGAATTTTTTTGCTCAATAGGATATAAAAGTAATTTTAAATAAAGAGAAAAGAGGAATTTCAGAAATAAAGAATTTATATTTTTTTGAAATTTATTTTTTTCTGGGAAACTTTTTTTTGTTTTATTTATCTTTTCCGAGGTATTTTGCTAGAGATTTTTTTTTTGGAAAGAGATTTCAATAGTGGGCGTAATAGTACGATATCAGATTCTTTAACGTCCATTATGGTGGTGGAAAAAGTCGATTCATCAAGCGGTCACAGTTCGTCAAAAATCAATGTGATTAAAATTGACGGAAAATGAAACTTTAGCATGTGACGATGCAAGGTGATAGATATGCTGTGTTCTCTGAATCTGAAGGATGTTCTGGATAACGAGGAATGTCCTGAAGAGATGTAAGAGAAAGATTAGTTGAAAATTAATTGAAGTGCTTATGACTTGATCCGAAATTGCTTGGCCCAGAAAATTAAATATGGGATGATGATGGAAACTTCCGCAAGAAAATTATGGAGCATATTGGAGAACAAATATCTCACGAAGAATGTGGAGAACCGTCTCTATATAAAATGTCAACTCTATAGATTTCAGATGAGACAAGGGGATACTGTTGATGAGTACTTGAATGACTTTACAAAGCTGTTAATAGATCTGTTAAATTTGGATGATGAAGTTAGAAATGAAGACAAAACGCTTTTGTTGAATTTGCTCCCAACTGAGTACGAAAACTTCACAATGACACTCATTCAGGAGAAAAATGTTTTGAATTATGACGAATTGACTACGACACTGTTGAATCATGTGTTCCGTCGAAGGGACAAGGAGTCTGAAAAGATGAAATTAGCTGAGATACTTATACTCTAGCGAGGCAAATATGATAATAAAGGAAGAATTTGACAAAGGAATATGACAGTAGCAACACTTTTCAAAGTGGGGAAAGTCTCGTAAACGTAGTCTTAAGAATAATCAATGCTTACTATTTAGAGACTGTTCATTGGAAGCAAGATTGTTCGAAGTTGAAGGAGAAGAGAATGAAAGTTGCATCTGGGGTATTCCGGGGATGACTTGGAGCAATAGTTTTTATAAAGGAAGTTTATCGTCACAATCTTTACTATCTTCAGGGAAGTACAATGACTGGAATGACTATTGTTGATAATTCTTCTGACACCACTATGTTGTGGCATATGCGGCTAGCTCATGCTGGAGATACTTCACTTTAGGCTTTGGTGAAGAAATGATTGATCAAATGAGCGAGCACCTACAAGTTTGATTTCTGTGAACATTGTGTTTTTGATAAGAAAACACGAGTTACTTTTGGTGTTGTTATCCATAGTACAAAATGTATTTTAGAATATGTTCATACAAATGTTTGGGGCCCAATGAAGAAAACATCATTCAACAAACGAAGATACTTTCTCTTTTATTAATGATTACACAAGGTATGTTTGGGTATATATTATGGAGCGCAAAAGCAAAGTGCTGGAGATTTTCATAATTTGGAAGTAGATTGAGATTCAGATTGGTAAAAAGATCCGATATATCAGATCAGATAATGGGGTGAATACACTTAAGATGTGTTCTTGCAAGGGTGCCGAAGACCTGAGATGGAGCACCACTTCACTGTTCAAGGAACACCACAACAAAACAGGATGACAGAGAGGATGAATCAGACTTTAGTGGAGAAAGTTCGGTATATGTTATCCATTTTTGGGTTGGATAGAATCTATTGGGTCGGGGCCATAAAATATGCATGCCACTTGGTGAACCTTCTACCTGTTGCAACTATTGGGAAGAAAACCCTAAAGGAGATGTGGTCGGGGAATCTTGCTATAGATTATGAGCACATGAGAGTATTTGGGTGTCCATCTTACTACCAAGTGCAGAATGATAAACTGGAAGCACGAGAAAAAAAAGGCGATCTTTATTGACTTCAGGTTTGGAATCAATGGCTTCAAGCTATATGATCAGTCAGAATGCAAGATTGTCATTAACAGAGATGTTACATTTGACGAGACAAATTTGTTGAAAATTCAAGACTCAAAGCAGATTAAGAGTTTTACTAGGACCATAGATATGCAACAGAAGTTAAAGTTTGATGCAACTCCATTTGTTTCACAGAGTTTGTCTACTTCGAATCTGATATTTGATTCAGTTGCTGCTCATAAGGTATTTGTTGATAGTGCTCAGGAGGAGGTGGAAGAAGATATTGAGGATGAAATTCTTGCTCAGGAATCTATTACTACGAGCAGGACCATGCACAATAATGTCCTAAAACTAGCTTGGTTGAGGGATCACATTGCATTTGCACTTTTAGCCATAGAGTCAAAAATTGCTTGTCACTATAAAAAAGTAGTGGAGAGCCCAGATTTTGGTCATTGGAGAGCGACATGGATGAAGAGATGGAGTCTCTTCGAAAGAATGGTATTTGGAGATTAGTGAAGCTTCATTCAGGAAGGAAAGCCATTGGGTGCAAATGGGTGTATGCAAAGAAGGATCTCATGGAGTTGATGTGTTGTATAAGACAAGATCAGTGACGAAGGTTTTACGCAGCGATAAGGGATTGATTATGACGAAGTGTTGACTTGGCTTGCAAACTGGACAAGTCTTTGTTTGGGTTGAAGTAGTCACCTTGACAGTAGTATAAAAAAAATTGATTAGTTCATGAGGGGACATGAGTACACGAGAAACCAGTATGATCATTGTGCATATTTAAAAAAGTTAGCAATGGTGAGTTCATTTACTTCTATATGCTGATTGCATATGTCAATCAGATTGATGTTAATAAGATAAAATATCACTGTCCAAACATTTTAAAATGAAGGATTTCGGTGAAGTTCACAGAATTCTTGGCATGGAGATTCTCAAGGATAAAACACCTAGAAAGATTTAGCTCTTGCAAGGAGCTTATGTTTGGAAGGTGATAAAAAAATTGGAGTTGATGACTCAAGCAAGGTGGTGAGTCTATCCATTGTATCCCACTTTTAGTTATGTTCAGATGAGTGTCCTAAAGATAATCAAGGGAGAAAATTTATTCGTTCGGTTTCTTATGCTAGTACAATGGACAATATGATGTATGTCATGGTTTGTACAAGATCAGACATTACACACATAATTGGTGTTGTGAATATGTTCATGCATGATTTAGGAAGGAGTCATTAGCAGACTGTGAAATGTATTCTAAAGTAACTGAAGGGCATAGTTGATGTTGGCTTGGTGTTTGAGAGGTTGATGTTTGCTTGGTGTTTGAGAGACAGTCATCCAATTCATATTTGTGTGTAGGCTACACTGACTCAGACTATGCAGGTGATATGGATAGACAAAGATCTACAACTAGTTATTTATTCACATTGGTAGGAGGTCCAGTAAGTTGGATGTCAGTTCTTTAGTCTACCATTGATATGTCTACTACAAAGGCTATAAGTACATGATAGTCATGGAGGCGATGTAGGAAACAATATGGATATTGGGCCTATTAGATGACTTAGAAGTTGATCAGGAGTTTCTGACAGTGTTATGTGACAATATAGTGCAATAATTTTTTGCCACAAATCCAGTTTATCGTTCTCATTCCAAGCATATTTATGTGAGATACCGCTTTGTTCAGGACTTGATTGATGAAAGTAGATTTTGTTGAAGAAGATAGATACGAAGGAGAATCAAGCAGACATGCGCACGAAGGTACTACCAGTTCAAAAATTCACCTTTTGCAGGATTTTGGTGAACATTCGAGCGTAGGATTGATTGCTCAGTTGGGCTTTTTGAAGAACTATACGAGGCTTGTTTCCTTTTAGGAGGGGGTATATAGGCAACTATCGTGGTACAACTGATTTAGAGTTTGGAGCTCATTTGATCATCTTTAACTTATTTGGAAGTAAGAGATGAGGTGGAGATTATTATATTTATGACTTTTGTTTAATTAGGGGTAATTTTATCTTTTAGTTTTATTTACTTGTATGTCATAGTCATCCTCTATAAAAGAGACTTAAGGACTTATAACCCAAGCGTTCTTTCTTTCTCCCATCATGTGCTAATGGAATCACCATCCCCATGAACATAGGCAAATAAATTTAATGTTGAATCATGTAAATCTTTGTGTTTGATTATTGTTGTGTGAATTTCTATGCTTTCGTATTATTTTCGCATAAAAATGTCTATACGGGAAAAACAACAGTGGATCGTAGCATACAAAGACCATAGCCCGGAGTCTACTTAGCCTCGGTAAGCAGCAGGCAGGATCGTTCCTCATGTTTGGATTTCTCGTCTGAACCAAAGAGGGCTGACCCGGGAGCTTTCCTGACCCGGAGGAGATGTAGTCGCTGTTAAAGCTGGCCGTAGAAGATGACGAGGAGATCGCTGTAGACGAATCCTCCGAATTTCCTTCCCGTACCCTCCCAGGGAAAACAGTGGAGGAATCACAGCAGCAAAGACTGTTCAGGTTGTGCCTCAACACTACTGATGCCATAAGAAAATTGGATCGAATATGTATCATCGCTATTGATAGAAAAGATGACCCTACGCATGTTTGTATAATGGAGTTGGGTGGAACTGTAGGTGATATTGAATCAATTCCTTTTATTGGAGCCGGGCGTCAACTGTCATTTTCTCTTGGAAAAGAAAATTGCTGTCTTGTTCATGTCTGCCATGTACCACTACTTTGTGTTGTTGTTGAGCAAAAAACGAAACTTACGCAGCATAGTGTTCGAGAATTGAGGGCATTGGGTTTCACTCCTGGCCTACTAGCATGTCATTCAGATCAGGATAATTGAAGGCCTACTCGTGCTTCTAGATCGACGGATAAGAAGATTCTCTCTTGCTGCATTGTCTCACGATAGTGACCAGCGTGTCTTATAGACAGTTGGGCGGACAGGCACCTTGATGCTGCCCCCTCAAGTTGGGATAACGTCGGGGGGCAGCCGAAAGTGATGGTGATTTTGGACTTGCAGGTGTTCTTAAAAAAAAAAAAAAA